>NW_010729096.1:6060557-6102813 GCF_000365185.1 Nelumbo nucifera | reverse complement strand
TTCTCATGAATATGTTGATTTTCTATACTTTAATATGAAATTTATACTTTTCTTATGAAAATCATGAATAATTATTAAAGAAATATGGTTATGGTACCTAGGGAACTACCCTAGGATCTATGTTTTTTAACATAAAAAATCCATTGCCTAGGCGACTAGGCGACAAGGTGCCCCCCAGTTGCCTAGCCTCGCCTTGGTGCCTTGAAAACTATGCTTTTAAATTAATTTGGATGGTTATGATAACTTGGAGAAGCGCCAATGCTTGGCGGAGTATAGGGTTGTATTGGACTAGGTGATTGAACAGAGATGATTTAGGAATTCTCCTATCTGTCTATATGCCAAAATTATAATAGATCCTATCCAATTTAGAGACTTCCCTATCTGAGATGCAACTCAACCTGCAATATTTGGATGGGATAATCCTAGATCACTCCAGAATCACTCTGCCATGGGAGATGGAACCATTTGTTGTCTCTAACAGTGTGGTCAAAGCATCAACTAGGCATTAGCTAGGTGACAGCCTATGCATTTGACTCATTGTCTAGATGGCTAATTAGGCACTAAGTGAGGGCAAACGAGTGATTGTCACCTTTCTAGAGTATATGCATGAAATTTTGGGTTGTCATGATTGAATGTACAGCCAAGAATTTGGGCACCTAATCCTTGTATATGCATGTGTACTTGATGTTGAACCATTTAAAAATCATCATTTCTTTGAAAATTAGGTATAAGTTGTAATCAAATCTTTTAATGATTCATTTTGTAGTTTAGTAATTTGTAATTAACAAGCAGTTACATAATACTTCTTTTCTCAAAATAAAAAAAAGCGTTACATAATACTTGTGTGTTATATGTACATTGTAAAATATATTTATGTTTATTTATTTGTGTCACCTTAGTAGTGCTTACTTGTTGCATAGGTGTTGACTAGCTTTGGCAGGTGAAGACATCTAGGCACCAATTGGCCATCTTTACTACTATGCTGCTCTGTATGAATACGATACATGCTTAATTGGATGGGAATCACTAAATACAATTGCAAGATATAAGCTTCATAAAGAAATGAACTAAAAAAATGCTTCATGCTTCTTCATTAGTTTATGTGGAAACTTTAGTAAATGGGCAAAGAGACACATTGGGCAGATTCTCATAAAAACTAAGACTTAAAACTTTATACCTTGTATGCTACCATCTATATCTATTAATTAACAACCAAATTCTAAGAGAAATAAAGAGTCAAAAACCATAGTAGACTTAAGACATAACAATTAAAAAGAAACACTTAATAATGCTCAATACTCAAAGTAACCATCAATGAACTAGACAACCCAGTGAAAAACTAATATGTGGTTGCATTAGTGGACTTTCAGATGCTTCTATATCATTTGTCATGGCTTTTACAGAAAAAAACTTGAAAGGAAGTTAAAATTAGAAAAAATGACTAGTTACAACTTGGATACCCAATTTGAAAATCTTACAATGCAACAGTCCTGTCCAAGGTTCAAAGGTCGAGAGTTTATTTCTATTGATAGTCTTTTTTCTACTTTTTTGGTTTGGCAATTTGACAGTGGACATGTCGAATAAACAATTAAAATCACCCAACTCTTATTATTCAGGTACATCACTTACCTGGGTAAATGCACTTATCCGGGTAAGTGTTTCCCAGGTAAGTTCATTTACTGTTGTTCTTTTCTGCACAGGTAGGTTTTCCCTGTTTCCATTTTTATCCTTTTACCTTTTTGTTTTTAGTGCCTATTTAATGCACATTTTTGTCTCATTAAATTTCAGCGTCTTTCCTCTCAAGAGGAAAAGTAGCTTACCCACCTGGGAGAAGGGTAAGAGTTTCCTGGGTAAGTGGCCAAAAAACTTACCCGGGGAAAGTGCCATTACTGTGGGTCACACATTTACCTGAAAAGGAACATGGGAAAGTTGGTCAACTTCCTCCACCCCCAACTCGAAAATGAATGGGGCCTTAGTGTATTGGTGGCCTAGAAAACCAAAATATATCGTGTGATAACTATGATATGTATTGATACTTTGAACCTTGGTCCTGGTCCTCAGGTCAGGCCCCTTGAAAATTTATCAGATGCTCAACTTGAGTCTTTCCCAAGTTACAGCACTAAAAATGGCCTGATTAAAAAAATGCTTTGTGGGCTCTATTTTTGGGTACCCCTTACGGGGATTGTGGGAGTGAATGACTGAATGACACCACTGTCGGTGCTGAAGCTAATTGATTGATCTTAAATCATATTGCTTCTCTGTTAATTGGGAAGTGATGGAAAACAATGTCTCGGTGCATGATTTGAATATAAAAGTTTAGCACCAGTGTCTAGTTGCTGTAAATTGCAGTGTAATTTCGAATGCCTAAAAAATGGCAACTGGAACTATGATGAGAATGGCCTAGCAAGGTTTCATAAGAAGCTCAGTACACTGTCAGCTAAATTGAGAGGGCTTTGTTGCTGTTTGGTGCTACTTGCTTTGCTGGTGTGGTCTAATAAGTTTCAGTCCTATTTGCATTAAAAACATGGTTGTTGCAATGATGCTATGTTAAGTGTGTCCTGTGAATCTATTGCCTCTTTTTCCTTTACCATTTCATTCCTGTCTCTGTAAAAGCTCCCTCTTCCTGGTACAAAATTTCTTGTTAAAAAATGTAGCACCTTGGAGTTGAAGTTTTTCAATCATAATGCATACTACGTTGAAATAGCTACTTTTATCTCCAATTTACACTTGATGAGGTTAATTCTTGCCAAAATTCTCAGTCATGGAACCTGCTTAATGTTTTGTCCCGTTTTCCCTCAATTTGGAAAAGTGAGTTGTTTGTCTCTGGTTTTTAATTGGACCAGTTAAATAGGTCCTAGTATAGTTGGAAATTCACTGGGTCTGAGCTAGGCTGAATTCTATTTGGGAAGACAAAAGGATGAGAATGCTCAATGTTGCATCCGTGCAAAATAATATTAAGATTGTAAGTTGTAACCATAAAACTGGGGAAATTATGCATTTCTAAAATTTTACATCAACTGAGCCCTCTGCCAGATGGAAAATGATATTTTTGGATTAATTGTTATATGGTACATCATAAATGCCTTGACCTTTTGTGCATAATAGATTAGAAACCATTGCGATTAACAGTTTGTTCATTAATTGTAAGATTTTTACAGTTGCACTTGAATTGTTTACTTGCAACTTGTAATGCAGGAACTATCAGAACTAAAGAAATCTCTTAATGTGGAAGTGGAGCAACTTAGATTTGTAAGTCCAACTGATGCTTGCCATTCTCTCCTTGTTTTCCATTATCACACAGGCAACTTTTTTTCTTTTTTCTTTTCAAAGTTTTTTTTAAACTTTATTCTTGCCATTGACATAATGCTGATCGCTGATCGTGCGATTTTCACTTATCCTTGACATTTGTTTAACACTGATTGATTGAACAAAATTAGGAATTTCAAGAACTGAGAACCACTCTCCAACAGCAACAAGAGGATGTGGCTGCTAATCTAAGGAACTTGGGGGTAGTGATTTAACTTGGGTGGCTATTATCTTTTCAGTGTGGTCCATATTATGTCATGTTTTCAGTTTTCTTTGGGCAACTTATTCACACTTGTAAATAATAGAACCTTCCATTTTGCTGTAGCATAGAATTGACCTACTCAGCTGATCATTCTAGTCCTTGTAGCTGCAGGATTTGTCAGAAGATGTGGACGAAACAAAAAATCCTGAAGCAGAAGTAAATAATGCAGAGGAAAATTCAGCTCCAGCACAAGAGAATACGGAGGACATTCAACAATAAATTGTATTTTATCTTGTGCAATTCCAATCTTATCTCTGATAAGAACCTTTTGTCTCATTCCCTTCCTTCGGGGTGAGATGGGGAAGATGCTATGTGCTTATTTTTCTCATCATGTTTGAGAAAATGCGATGATGAAAATGATTCCTAAATTAAGACTTGGCCATGGCCATCTCTTGTAAGACAATTCTCTCTGCACCAACTGTTTGAGAAAAAGTATTATCTGGCTAGTTTTATCTTACATCTCCTCTTGAGTTTCATAGTTATAATTTTAAACATCTAGATGAGTTTGTTTTAATTCTAGGATGGGGTCCAAATCCATAATAATTGAACAGGGGGCAAGCAGGTTTTAGTTTTGTAATTTGTTCACCTTACTCAGGAATGCCTTGGATGGATGTTGATTCTTGAATAAGATTCATTAACACATCTGTCTGGGCATTCAATTCAATATTTCATAAAGAAAAGGAAATAACCTGATTACCAACGGGACAGTTGAGTTTTCCAGTTGTTCCAGACAAACTGCGTCGTATTTTGTAACTTTGTTGCCTTGGAGAAAATGAGAGCTCAGCCGTGGTCTGACTCTGACATGGTTAAAGCAGTGATCGTGTCACGAATCAGAATAGTTGGCACGAAATATCAGCCTTCGAATATTCCTCCTATCTTCAGGAGAATTCACTCATCCCTCTGCCCATGTTTCACTTCCCCCAATTTGTAACCAAAGATTAAAATTTCGTCATGTAATGTATTAGGTCAGGCCATGGTTCAGAGGATAGCCAGGACTTGAATCAATTCCTCTGAACCAGTTTTGAAAAAATAAAAAATAAAACATAAAAAAAAAGCATCAATACAGGCCGATAGCCCTCGATATGTAGAACCTTGTTTGTAACCATCGAATTTTGTATTTACAGAGTCAGACTTATTGTGGTTATGGGCTTTTGGTCGATGTGTAAATGTCTAATAAGGCTCAAAATTTACAGTGACAGTTTATCTCCATGAGCCCATATCTTTTGGCCACATTGATCAAACCACTGATGATCTAACCTTTGTTTCTATCTTCCAACTCCTCGAGGCCCTTGCATTGAATACGAGTAGGTTTATTGTGGATGATGAGACAATAATTCACCAGTCGCTGCACCAGCAAAATGCACAAACAGAAAGGATTTTTTTCTTCTTTTCTTTTTTGCTTTGGGACATGAAAGTTTCAGAGCTATAATCTAAATAGGCCATGCGGTATGTTAGGTAGGTAATAGAAAGGAAAGATAGAGTAAAAAATACTGTAATTACTTGCTCTAGACTGTTATAAGGTGGGAAAGATTCCTTCAACCTTCAATAAATTGCTGTTGAGTAGCATTTTATCCGGATATGTTTGGATATACTGATACAATTTTTTTTTTTTTTTTAATTTTTAAAAGTTCTTAGACCTCTTCCCCAATTCTCTAATTATTATAAAATAAAAAACAAAAAACAAAAAAGATATTGGCCATATCGATAAACACCGATACCCATATTTGGATATTTGGCATATCAATATTTTGATCTTTGGGCATCTGTTTTGGGCCTGAATTGTCCCTTTCTGGGCTTTGGATCTTACAATTTTATACCTCCCCCCTTTTATAGTTCTTGTAGGGAAATTGCTTGGAGTTGTTTGTCCATACTCTATGGTTTTGGATATGATGGGTCCATTGTAACATGTGAACAGAATGGGTAATATAACAGTAGAAGTGTGGAACAAGTAGAATAGAATAGAATATCCAAATAGGCTGATATCCTATATTATAAAATTGAAGAATAATTAGATAAGGGAGAAAAAGGAAACTATACAACTAAGGGGATGTCTGGATGCTTCTCTCTTAAATTTGACTCAATGGGAAAGAGAGAAATGTTTAGCATGTCTACTAAGCTTTAGTACAACGCTATAAATAAAGTAGAAACCTAAATCTTTGGAAACCATATTAATATAGCAAAATCTATAGTGCATCTCACTAACTATGTAGCAAAAGACATGACTGGTTAAATGTGATGGCAAGTACATCCAACCAGTTGGTTGGTAAGGTTTCCTATTGGTCGCAGCGGATACTTGGGATTGAATCCCGTCTGCACCTGGATAAGGGGGGTTTACGGGTTGGGGGATGGGCTGCCCACTGTTGTATAGCCCTTCAAAAACTATAAAAAAGTACATCTTGTAAAATGTGAATCCATGAAAATTAAGCAAACCTTAATGTATTTGTTTAATATTTGAATTTAACATGTAAGCCAGTGTTAGTGAATGCACCATGGTTTGTACAGTCTGCACATGCCCAAATGGTTAATGTCTGTAAGTGTTCCATGTAGATGCCGA
This sequence comes from Nelumbo nucifera, assembly GCF_000365185.1. Next base: position 6,096,691 of record NW_010729096.1, on the reverse strand, counting down.
GTCCAGATTTGCTGACCACAAGGCATTGCTAGCCACATTTACCCAACCGTACATTGGGAGTATTAGTGATATAAAGTACAAGAGATGTTCTCAATGTGCGGCTGAGTGAATGTGGCCAGTAGATCCAAACTTGTAGATGCCACACATTCAAAGGTTACATTTGTTAATTCACTAACCGTCGTGATATTCTTTTTTATTCCTTTTTGGTTTTTTTTTTTCCATTTACATGTTTAATTTGATAGAAAATACAAGAGAAACAGAAAATAGAGCCAAAGTTCTTAACAAAAATTTTGAAATTCCTTAAGGCTGCATTTGGTTGCAACTTCGCAATGCAAACACAGATATGTATACTGCATATTTATCATTTTTTTTGGTCCATAAATGCAAACATGGTTCAAATTTTAAACCGTTTTTACGTTCATATTGTTTGTTTGAAATCGGTGCTAAGTGTGGGCTGCATCATTAAATGCTCTAACTACCTTATGCTCTAATGCCTTAACTTTGGTTAAAAAGTTGATTATCAAAAAAATACACTGCTCTCTTTCCAGAGTACAAAAATGTAAGAAAATACATTTTTGATCTGATAATTCTTACTATTTTATATGTTAAATAAATGCTTGCAAACGCGAACCACAATACATAAATACCCCGATTCAGCGTTTGTATTACAAATAAATGGAGCCTAAAGAACTTTGCTTCAAATAAATACCCCAATCTTAAGTGCTTGTATTGTAAAGAGGGGATTCTACAACGCCTATGGTTCACGTTCAAAGATATGATCCAGAAGTCATTGGGAATGCTATTGGCTTGAGAAAAAAGTAGAGAAAAAGACAAAAGTGAGAGAAGTCGTTCCTTCCTACTCCCATTGCTATCATGTTATACCACTCTTTTATTTTGTAGTCATAAACAGAGTTTGAATAGATGTACTGTTTGACTAATAATTAAGAAGTTGTCCCACGTCTCTGCAACCAATACCAATGTGCCCCAAGACTGTAATAAAATTGCATTACTCACATTCTACAAAGCTGAAACAAACAAGCTCCGTAGTACCACTAGCGTGAAAGCACACTGTAAGCTGTGAATGTTGTTACATTACGTGACTGTAATTGTTTGGCTTCGTGTATACAAGCTTTCCAGTTTCTCTGCCCGCGCTTTCATGGTACTCTCGTACCACCAAACATGTTTCTCTGCATCATCCATTTGCTCAGTCTTGAATTAGAAAATTTGTTTACACAATTCTGATTTTTTGTTAAGTAATTAGCCATACAATTATGGCAATTTTTTGAAGTTGGGTTTGATTTGGAAGCTATTCATGGGTTTGGAAGTTATTCATGGACCATCTCTTAGGTGGGTAAATAACTTTTCCATCTGGGATTATCCGGGTAAGTAAGTATTTCCCAAGAAAAACTTATCCAGATAACTGCGTTTATTCGGATATATAACTTACGGAAAAGTGAATGGGGCCTTTAGATCAAGGCCTTATTTGTTTTCACTTACCTGAATAAATGAGTTGTTGGTCAATCACCCGGTTGACCAATTTACCCCCACTAGGAAAATAAACGGGGGAGTAAGAGTTTCCATTCTTTTGAATGGGTAGCAAGTGGCAATTTAATGACTCCAGGAGCCTAAGCCTTAGCTTTTGCGAAATGCGCACTTTTTCATCATTTAGATTCTTTGGTTCAATTTATATCCAAAACCGATTGATTCTCTGTGCGATCGGATCCACAGAAAAAACTTTTCGCTGAGCATTTTATCGCTCTCTATACTACTTCTGATCCTTCCATTGTTTCTTTTTGCTTCCATTGGTTGCATACCCACATCATTGAACAATGTGAATCTTTAGCTTTTGATGAATGCATCTGGACTTCGGACGGTACCAATACATTCATTCAAATCAGATATTTGGGGAGAGCTGAGGAGTGAGAAAGCGATCAGTGTTGTTGTTGTTGCTAAAATCAAACTTTACTTCCGTCATTAGTTGCAGATAATTTCATTTTCATCATCACAATTCACAACCCTGTCGTCTGTATATTCTCCGTTACCAAAAGCGACGGAAAGTGCAGACTAGCTATAATTTTGAACACAGGTATTTTTGTCTTTTGAAGATGATTTCACCTTCCTGCTGGGAGGGACGATGGGACCGGTTGAGATTGTCCAAGGCAATTTGTACCGCCATCTCTCTCTGAGCTCTCTCATGAGTCATGAGCAAGCCACGTTAGTTCTTTCGCCTGTCCATGTCAATTATACACTCTGAAAGCTGAAAGCTGAAAGCTGCTGCTGGGGGAATCAAACTTCTTTCAATAAAATGATTAATGAACATCAAAAGCTTTCTTTTCCGATTTCCATCGAGTGGTTGGTGGGCTTTTGGTTACCGTGCAATGTCATTTGGTAGATTCATGGTCCAATTTTAGTTTTGTTTGTTTGCGTGCGTGAATCTATGAGAGATAGAGAGGAAGAGAGAGAGAGAGAGTTGTTTGGATCCCTTTTGATCACGCCTCATCTTCTTCCACACTGCATCAACATGTTCATCCAATTCTTTGAGCTTATAATTCAGAAGATAAATCAGAACTCCCTTCATTTTCGTTTACCTAGTTAATGCTGCATTTGCATTCCTTATTTTAATGACTTATCTTCCTTTTTGCAGTTAAAATGCTCCAATGGGCAAATGGAATGTCAAACGGGCCTAAGTGAATTTACATGGGTAAGTGTTTTTTTACTTGGGCTCCGTTTGTTTGCGATACAAACGTTGAATCAGAGTATTTATTTATGTACTTAGTTCGTGCTTGAGAGTATTTGCGATATATATTTTCTGATACTTTTGTATTCTGAGAGGAGAGTATTACTGTACCTATTTTTTAGATACAATTTTGTATTCATTTGATAATTAATTTTTTGACCAAAGTTAAGACATCAGAATATAAGATAGCTGGAGTATTTAATGATGGGCAAATACTTTGCACCGATTTTAAACAAACAAGATGGGTGCAAAAATGGATTAAAATGTGAATCATGTTTATATTCGTGAACTGAAAAAAGGATAAATATACAATATACATATTTGCATTTGCATTGCAATCAAACACATCTGATGCTAGCATTATTATACAAATCCATTTATCATGATAAAAAGAGAGGTGTGAGGGGAACAGAGTTTTCGGCGGATAAATAAATAACTTACCTACCCTTTCAAAAGGATATCAGTTACATAGGTAATCATCAATACTCTCGAAAAAAATTGCTTACTATTAAACCCATTATAGAGGTGTATAAACAGGAAAATTGATCAATTATCCAAGGTTTTTAAAACCGGCCCAGAGAACGAACCGATCAGGAGTCTGGTTCTCAAGTCAAATGATCAAACCATTTAAATCGAACGATCGACCCGCTTTAACAAAAAAATTAAAAAATTAAAAAAATTGTCAAAACCGTTGAATGGTTCAAACGGTTCAACCGCCCAAATCAATAATTTACTAACCAAATCAACATTTTTTTGCAAATATCCAGTTTTTGGGAAAAATGGAACCCGTCACCTGACTGGTTCCCTGTCTTTCCGGTCTGACCGTCCGGTCCAGTCCGGTTTTGAAAACCATGCAATTATCAATTGATGCGTAGGGCTTACCATGAGACCCATAAAGGAGGGGAAATTGATCAGTTATCAGAATGATCAACTTAACTTAGCCCATGAAACAAACGAGGCCTAATAAACAAAGAGGATCTCTTCGTTTCATGAGGCTGTGATCCGCTGTTGGGTGAGTGTTTCAGGGCACTAATCTTTGGTGTAATACAGCAAAATCATGTCACATAAGCAGTCAAAACATTTTGGGTACAACCTCACGTGTCGTTCTGTAAAGTAGATTCTCTCTCTTTCTCTCTGATACTCTCCATCTCTCTCCCTCAGCCCAGAACGGAGATCTGATTTTGTCTGAAATATCAGACGAGGCAAGTGTTATTTACCATTGTATAATTATTATTTGCTTGAGTTTAGTATGTGAAACATTAAGTAGAGTGACTGAATGAGAGAGAGAGCTTTATTAGTTGATACGTACATGGAGGGTGAGTTCAAAATTGAAACTTTTAAAAAAGAGCCAAAACGTCGAACACCTCTGGAGCTCTGGGGAGAGAAACTGTAGAGTGTAGACCCGCGGTCTCTTCATTTTCATGCAGGGTTTATGCGTGGCTCGCTTAATAACATGACATCTACCACCGAAAAGTCTCTTAATTCTTGAACAATGGACTGTACTTTGATACCAGTTCCATCTCTTCAGTCTTCTCTCTCCTTTATTGCACTCATATCTCAGATATCTTCTCCTCCTCCTCCTCTCTCTGTCTCTAGCTCTGTCTGTCTCTTCATTGATGCATTAATACGTAATGACTTGTATGTAAGGAGAGCCATGGCAACAATTTATTCATCATCATCACTTATTTGCAATTGACAATGAAAGCAACTTCAATCAAATGTCTCGGTAAAAGAGGAACTCAGGAACCTTTTATTTCGAGGGGAAATGGAATTAGTACCATGGAGTCTTTGTCTTCCCTCACAACCTTCACTTTTCTTTCTTCTTTATTTAATTCCTCTCTCCTTAATCATTACTTGCTTCAAAACCCTGAACCACTGAAACTCATCCAGATACCAGAGAGAGAGAGAGAACTTAAATCACCAGACACAGACACCCTTTATCTCTTTTATCTCTCTCGTTTACCATTTGATTCAACCACCCAATTCGTTCATTCATTCACTCCCTCAACTGATAACAAGAATTAAGGATCATTTGGTTTCACCCACCTTATAATCTGATAACTGGGTGTTTAATTCCTAAGCAGATCGAGGTCACTAATTATGTGTTAATGGCGAAGTGATTAGAGGCACTACTTCAGCTTGAATGGGAATAAATAGAAAGTTTTAAGTAAACACTATTATTTCCAAATTCCAACCACCATCAATCTTATTGGTTCAGAAAATTCTGATTTCTACTAAAAAACAAAAAAGGAAGGTATATTACTATATTATTAATTATCTTCTACAGGCACATTATTTTATTATTTCTCTCTCTCTCTCTCTCCACTCAAAATAAGAAAAGCATATTTGAATAGTAAGTCAAGTAAACGGGATTAAGAACTTAATCTATATATTTAATTTTGTGTTACAAGTATTATTAAATCTTAATTACTCGATTAATTACCAGTTTTATATCCGCAGAGATCGCTGTTTGTTTTTCTTGTCAAAAAGAAGAGGACGGGGTTTCTCTGTCTTTTCGCTTGCCGGTTTTTTTCACAAAATTACAACATGGCTCCTTCACCTATTAGCGTTGGACAGCTGCTTGGGGATTTGGGTTGATGAGCATTTAGGGGACAGGTGTCAAATTCTGATAGGTGGTGCAGAATTAACTCACTGCATTTCTCTACAGAAAATCCGGACTCCCTTTCTCCAATCTCTTCACCACCTCGCAGGCACCAACTTTTATACTCTATCCAACTTTCTCTAAAATGTTAAGTGACCTTCGTTCGTCCCTCTTTCAGTGTTCCTCTCTTCTTTAAACAGTCTTAACGCAAACGCTTTCTCCTCTTTCTCCACCAACCTCCTAAGCTCATATTCATCTCTCTCTCTCTCTCATGGCAACAACGGGAGCTGAAGAAGCTACACAACCGCTGAAATACGAGGTAAATTACTATTTATATCGATACCCATGTCTTCGTTCTTTTCCAATCTGAGTCTAAACTTGTGTAGTGTTTCTAAGATTTCTTTTCTTTTCTGTTTCCCAGACGCATCTCTTGAAAGTGTCCATCCACTGTCAAGGCTGCAAGAGAAAGGTCAAGAAGGTTCTACAGAGTATCGAAGGTACGAGCAAAACAATAGTTTTTTTTTTTCTCTCTCTTTTGGTTTCTTCGTTTTCATCTCTTTCTGGGTTCAAATCTCGTAGTTTATCTGTTTTCTGCATCTGGGTTTTCTTGCTAAGCATCTGTTTCCGGCTTTTAATTTGCTCTCTCTCTCTCTGATCATTTTACCTTGTCTCCGGTGGGTTTACCTTTTCTGGGTTTGTTTTTCCTTGTGTCTGTCTCTCCAGGTGTTTATACCACAACTGTCGATTCCCAGCAACACAAAGTTGTAGTGACTGGAAACGTCGACGCAGAGACCCTGATCAAGAAACTGCAGAAAACAGGGAAGCACGCGGAGCTTTGGCCTGAAAAAGCTGAGAAGAAAGAGAAAAAATCTGGAAAAGCGAAGAACAACGAGAAACCAAACGACTCGAAAAGCCATGAAAACAACAATGCTGACAGTAGCCCAAAGAAAGCAGCAGCAGAGAGCAACGAAGCAAAACCCACATCCGCTAAAAACAGTGAAAGTGGTGGAACCACCGCCAAAGCCAGCGAAGGTGGAAGCGGGAAACCCGCTAAAAATGGCACCGCCGGACAAAACAAAGACCCGAAGCCCGACGAAAAGAAACCGGAAAACTCGCAGGCTGGGAGCCAGTCTCCACCGCCTGACCAAAAGGGCAGTGATGGTGACGGGCCCGCCGATAGAAGTGGCGGTGGGGCCGGTGGTAATGGAGGTAAGAAGAAAAAGAAGGGGCAGAAAGGGAATGGAAACCAGGGCGGAGATGAAGCCACCGGCGACACAGCAGCAGCCAACGCAGGAGGATCTCCTTCTACCTCCCCCACTACTACTCCTGGTCCGAATGCTGCAAGCCCTAGTCACACTGGTCCCACCACCGTGCCAATTAATCTCAGCCCTCCACGTCAGCATGTATACCCGTACGGTGCGTATTGCCCCCCTCCAGTGTATGCCGTAAGTTACAATACAGCATACCCCTCGTCTAGCTACGGTGCATCCTACTACGTGCCCCCAGCACCACCTCAGTACACGTTCACGTACACTCACCCAGGCTCTTACGATGCACCAGCACCAGCACCACCGTCCGATTCATTCGAGATGTTCAGCGATGAGAATCCTAATGGGTGCATGATCATGTGATGGGTTCGTCGAAAACCGACTTGGGCATGTTGGGTTCTGTCTACACGTAGCTTATACCACTCGTATCAGCTAGCTTTGGGGGAGAACGACTGAATGAGAGAGTTAATTCTGTAACCATGTACATAAGTCATAAGGAAAGTAATGGTAGGGTTAGTATTGGGAAAGGAGAAGTAAGATAGTTTTTGGTTGAGGGGTTCTGGTTTATTCTTGTTGCTTTTTTAGCTTCAGAGAGTTCTTACTTCTTAGTCTTGTAATGTTGTAGATTTTTGTACTTTCTAGTGTAGACATAAGATCTCTCTCTCTCCTCTCTATCTGACACATAATCACATTATTTAAGTCTTTAAGTAAAGGAGGTTTTGATAAAGAGGTGGAGACAAGAACAACTGTCCAAGTTGGGTTGCTGGAGGGGTTGGTTCTCAGTTCTCTTGCTTTTTATGAACTGTTTGTGGGTTTGATTTTAAGCCAGGAGCTGTCTCTATAAATTGTAGGGAGCTAAAATCTATTTGGTACAATTGCTTCTTTTAACACATTCTCTCTCCATCTCTCTCTCTCTACTTTATTATGAGGTGGAGATTAAGTGATAAAGGCCAGGCTTTGGCTTTTGGGGTAAGCTTTTTCTTTTGAAAAGCTGTCTTTTAATTAATACTGCCTTTAAATTTGTGTGATGGGTGATAAATTTCTCTTTCTTAATAGAGGGTTTTTGCTTTTGCCAACCAAGTGTTCTCTTTCTTCTTAGTAGATACCCACTAGGCCACTTTTGATTTGATTTGAAAGCTAGTAGTTTGTAGGGTTGCATATTGGCGTTCACCTTCTTGCCACCTGCTTACTGCCTCATTCTCTAAAAGCAATAAACCATGCTAAGAGGCTAAAGAGAAAGAAAAGGATAGTGTGTACGACTGTATGTTTGCTAAGTTGTGGTTGACTTTATTTTTTGACTGGCTTTCCCCATTTTCTCTCTTTAGACAGTGATGGGGTGGATGGTTATGTTTAGACAAAGCCCACCGAGGGAGAATTACTACAATCCTAGCTTTGATGTATATCTGGATTCTTGGACTTTTGGTTAATGAATAGGAAACAAATGCAATAAGACTAAGACATGGAGTTGTTTTGTTTTTCTGTCTTCAATCTATTGCTGAGTGTTTTGGTTGAACCGTTTGAGCCATTATTGGGTCTGATTTGTGTGAAACATCTCATTTGGTAAAAAACCGTTGATATGATAAAAAATTGTTCAACCCAGGTAATTCAACTGTTCAATCTGGACAGTTGAACCGATGACTCGTCACCCGAAGGGTTTGGCCTTCAGGTTGATTTTTAAAACATTGTATTTTTCAAGAAAAATCGTGTAAGTGTTTAATTAAGACTTTAAACAATTTCTTATCTGATTGGCTCTTGGCTGGGTTCAGGTGATAAATGGTTGGCGTTCTTAATCATTTTTTTTGTTGGAACAAGTGTTCTTTTCCTACGTGGTGCCTGATGGTGTCTATGGGAATAAATAGAAATAAAGAATAGAACTTGAAAATTTGCACCATATTCAATTTTTTCATGATGTTTTTAGACAAAAATTGTTACTCCAGCAAAACTCGGAATGTTCACTAACTAGGTCATAGTTTATCGTTTAGCTAGGTCATAAGTCCATTAAAACAGTGAAAAACCAGTTAACTAGACCTGAAAAGGGTCATTATTGAGTCACTGGGTCACCGGTTCAACCATCTGGGTGGGTCCAACTCTTAGGACTCTGAAAAACTTTTCATCAATTTCAATGTAGTCCACCGATCATTTTGACATGCCACCCGTCCGAAACTTGTCTCAAGCATTGGAATGGATCCCTCTGTATTTCAATCACCTTTCCCCAGTGTAGAATTCACAAGGAATCATTCCTTACAAATCTTGAAGAGAATATGGACACTAATCTTTTCACATATTGTGACTGGAATAAATAAAATACCCAAAAGCTTAGATCACCGAGTCACTGTTGCATATTTTCCCAATTCTAGAAGCCTCTTCTGTTTTTTATTCCCCCCAGCCACTTGATCATGTCTGACATTTTTAGATCCTTATCTTTTCATTTCTGCTCAGCTCTTGTTTCTCATCGGAGAAATTCTTTGAGCTGTCGACATACGAAGCTAGCTTAATTATCAAAAGAAGAGAAGAGAAAAAATAATAAGATAGGGTATTTTTCTACTATTCTACTCTCCCTTATCAATACTCAATAGATACCCAGATGCCCAGATAGTTGGTGGAAGGATTAATTATCTCTCAGTACTTTGTTGTGAGGGTGTCATCGACAGAATCTGCAGAAAAAGGACTCAACTTTTCTTTGTCAAAAATAGGGATGGGTTTATAATTTATATACACATTCTCAATCTTCTCGAGTAAAGGTGGCCAAAGCCCAAAGCAACCCCCCCCCCCCCTTCTATCATCATATTTCCATCACCCAAAAAGGGATCTGTGCACTGTTATCATGTGAGTCTAACTTTGGTTGTATTGGTCCTAAAAATTTGCAGAGCCAATCAAACAGACATCTGGGTCTTGAAATCCACACCTCTGAGCAAGCCAGAGGAGCCATGGGCTTTTGTTATCAATAGCCAGCACTCAGGCCATGATCGGGTACCCATTGTACTAATTTAAGAAATTGAAACAGAGAACTAATGGTGGGTCCTCCCAGAGTAGGGGAGAAATTGTAGCCAAACAATCATTTCTCTATTAACAGTAGTCCCCACTAAGATAATAACAAAGGTATTATGAGTACAAGAACATTGATATCATAAGCAAAAAATCATTACCCCAAAAGAAAATATATTAGCATTTTCTGTTCAATACATCTTCTTTGCAATTTCTCTATAGGAATCTGATTCCTTCAATCCATCAATCTTCTTTGCAATTGTTGGTCTTCTTTGCCACCTATATATACAAATACAACCTTTTAGTTGTTTGTTTGCTGTATAACCTTATCCCATTTCCACCATCATCATCATTGAATCCACTGTTATTTTAGTACTTGGGAATTGGAATAGACATTTGTGTTATTCCTTTATCAGCCTGATGGTGATCATAATAATGGTGATTCCAGACCCACCAACAACTAAAATAAACCAATCTTGAATTTACCCAGGTCGAATAGTTTGAGAATAAACACTGTTAATTTAGCCAGATTGAATAGTTTACAGAAGTAAACACTTGCCAACTTACCCAGGAACTGTAACTGTTTCAAACAGAATGACTGATGGGATGGGGACAAACTACTTGTTGATTCCATGATTAACTTGGCATCCATGGAAGAGGTTGTTGGGATCATTTACATGAACCACCCCTGGCTTAAATCCCTTGGATTGCAGAATCCTTAATTCAGTGTATAAGGAATTGAATATCCAGCAAACTCAACCCAGAAACTGACATGTCTGCTCAGTTGAAATAATCTGACTTTCTGTAAGTATAGATCATATGGAATTACGCATTTGGAGATCAGAAGCTGACAAGAGATAATATCACATATAAAACATAAAATGTTACAGCAGTAGAAGGAAGAAATGTAGTAGTACTATGATTTGTCTTTTCCTCTACATAGAAATTAAGTGGCACATAGATAAAGCTCAATAGGAGAGCTTTCATCAAGGCAAATCATCTGTACATGGCAAGAAAAAATGATAGATAATGGGAATATACAGTTAACTGTGACTACATATACAGTAAAGGAATATGTTATTAATTAACCACAAGTTTTCATTTGTAACCTGTAATCTCACACACAGTTGATGCTTTGGTGAGTGTTGGTTGCTCCCTATGAAGATTACAGTTACAGTGGCATCTTCATGATGTCTGTGTCTCCTATTCTGTGCTCAGACCTGCAATGGAGGAGCATGGAGTACTCGATTAGAGATGAAGTAATAGTATATATCTTAAAATAAGTAGGTTCATAATGAGAAGTGGTGGCTTAATAAATTAATGGGAATATTTCAAATAGTATTATCTAAATAAAAAGTTACTTAATTTTTGATTCCCCAGCTTTTGCACAGGCCTAGATGCCTTAAAAGTTGTAAATCAATTGAGAAATTGATCCGTTAGTAAGTTAAAGTAGGGTGCTTTCCTACCTGAACCAACTATTTCTTCCATACATATGCAATTATGCATGGTGGGATCTTGTGGCTGATCCCCACCATCCAACAGATAGAGGACCCACTGTATTGTCCACGTGTTCAATCAGACAGTCCATATCAATCATATACACCCCCACCTTGTATTGGTGGTTTTCACGAGTAATATTGGTTGTTAAAAGTCATAATTTCTTTAGTATAAAACTTACCTTTTCAAATAGGCTTATTTTGCACGTGTGCATGTGTTTTGGGACAAGAATCTTTACATGAACTAGGAGACTCTTTTTGTGCTTCAAATAATTTTGGAAAAATCACCGATATATATATATACAGAGAGAGAGAGAGATGTGCCATCAAAGTGGTATAGCACAGAGTTTTCAAAAGACGGAATTTATGATCCCAAACATTAACCAATCTGGACTTTTGCTTGAAGAACACAGAAGTGATGTGTAGACAATTAAGGGTTGTTTGGTTGGGTGGAATCGGAATCCCATTCCCCCCCCCCAATTTCAATTCCGAAGGATTCCGATTCTGACTGTGAACCAAACGGACCCTAAGTCATTTCTCATTCACTATAAAACATCATCAGGGTTTCTACCATTATATGAAAACACAAAGGACTAATAATTGAGAAGATTAGTACAAGGGGACAAGTGTTGGGTACAGAATGGTCACTGTAATTCACCCTAAAAATAAATTCTAAAAGCTGTAGGTGGGCCAAATGATACGGAGAGACGTGGGCCAAATGGACTTTTTGGTGGAAAAGGCCCATGTTGGTTGGCTTTGATTATGATTGCACATTATCATCACGCATGAGAAAGTAACCTTCATGATTTAGGTCAGTGAAAATGGTGTCAGCACCCAAACTGGGTTCTCACTGGAAGTCATTCAGGGTCCATTTTGATTAATCAGATAGAGAATTCACTTATAGGGAACCTAAGTAAGTTTTACCTTCAGTTGCTTCACAGTCTTCAGACTGAAGTCTGTTCTTTCTATGATTCTTAGAACAGACACTCTGAGTCTTCAATTCCTAGTACCTTTACTAATGGGGCTGAGTCTTGTTCTTGGCTGCAGGCCCATCTATCATATTCATATTCATCTTATGTCTAAATGTGCTTATTCTTGATTATAGGACATTAATTCTTTCACCCAATAGAGAACATAGCTTTCTTCTTAATTCTTTCACCCAAGTCTGTTCTTTCTATGATTGTTAGAACAGACACTCTGCCTCTTGCCTTTGTCCTTGGCTTGAAACCCAATTCCCAGTATCTTTCCTATTGGGGTTGAGTCTTCAATCTTCGTTCTTGGCGGCAGGCCCATCTGTCATATTCATATTCATCTTGTGTCTAAGTGTGCTTATTCTTGATTGTACGACATTAATTCTTCACCCAATAGAGAACATAGCTTTCTTCTTAATCCATTCACCTATGTCTGTTCTTTCTATGATTCTTAGAACAAACACTCTGCCTCTTGCCTTTGTCCTTGGCTTGAAGCCCAATTCCGAGTATCTTTCCTATAGGGGTTGAGTCTTCAATCTCTGTTCTTGGCTGCAGGTCTATCTATCATATTCATAGTCATCTTATATGTAAATGTGCTTATTCTTGATTATGGGACATTAATTCTTTCACCCAATAAAGAACATAGCTTTCTTCTTAATTCTTTTACCCAAGCCTGTTCTTTCTATGATTCTTAGAACAGACACTCTGCCTCTTGCCTTTGTCCTTGGCTTGAAACCCAATTCCTAGTATCTTTTTCGTATTGGGGTTGAGTCTTCAATCTCTGTTCTTGGCTGCATTCCTATTTATCAAGCTCATATATATCTTGTGCTGTTGTTGATTACAGACATTAATTCTTTCACCCAATAGAGAAACATAACTTTCTTCTTTATTTCTGCTGGTAGAAATACAAAGATCAAAAACTTTTACAAGGATTTAATAATCTATCCCAGCTATTACACTCATTTGCAAGAAGGAGACAGCACAGGTCTATCCAACCCTTGACACATGACCAGATTCCTGACTTGAATTCTCTACACCACACCTATTATGAAAACAGAGATTGCTAGAAACCACAACTGATTACTGATTGCTTTTGAGCTCCATTTCCTCAGCGGATGCGCATTCTAATGGGATTATCAGCCAGAGAAGAAACATTCTTGAGCATGTCGTAGGTGAAGGAACCAAAGACAACCCGAGAAGCACAAGTAAAGTTGGGTAGAACAGGGCAAGGGATGATGTTTCTGGCCTCTCTGTCAACGCACAAATAGATCTCATAAACCTGAGTTTCATCCCACTGGTTCTTACTACAACTGATGGCAGTCGTGGCTCCAAATTCTCTGTTTATCACTTGCTTGATTTCGGCCAGACTGTAATCTGCATAGTCTGTAGAAATGATCCCTGGACATACATTCCCACACTGTGTAAGCACTAAGCAGTATGGTTATGATGTTGCAGAAATCTGTACAAAGTACAAACTACCCATTGGAAGAGAACAGAAGCTCACCATGTTTCTTGAAGATTGAGAGCAGGTCGATCTTTGATCGAAGGTCCAACGCCTTCTTGAAGTAGTCGTGCTCACTGAGGCCAGAGCAGACGCCATATGTTTTCCATGTATTCTTCCACAGGTGACGACTCTCGCTGCTTGGGCATTTGATATTAGGCCAGTAGCTATTCAAGTCATTATTCAGGTCTGAAATCTGCATGAAATAAAGCATAATTAATCCAGTGGATCAGATGAGGATGAAGTAGGGCTGCAAACGGATCGGATTGAATTCAGTAAAGGGTATATTGATTCCATTCGATAAGAAATCCAACCGATCTGAATCTGATAAGAATCGAACATTTGATTTGATTTGGATTGTAATAAAAAAAAAAAAGCTTGATGATATAATATAATAATATATAAGAATATACTATATAATTATATAAATAATATATATTATATAATATTTCATAACTAATGGATCCGATTGTGTTGTGGCCATGTGGGTTCTTGAGTGTTTTTAGTTTTTTGAAGTACGGGCAGGCACAATGCAGGTTTCTGATTTTAACTACAAAGTTATAAATATTCAAAATGTCAAAAACCCTCCAATGTTCACCCGTGAATTCGTATCAATTTCGATCTGGCACCCACCCCAATTGTACTGCTGAACCGTCATTCTCCCCAAGTCTTTTTTTTTTTTCAAAATTGTTTTAGGGGTCGGTTTTATGGGCATGCCTACCCCCTAAAATGGCCAAATTCTGAAATACCCCTTACGTGGGGTTTTGGATTCAATATGATATGCCAATACAGAGTGTATTGTATCGAAATTTTGAATCTTAATTGCAATGAATTGAATTGAGTTATGTTTTAATTTGATCCATTAACTAAATGGATCGACTTTTTTATTGGATCTGATTTTATTAAGATCAAGGAAATATCTGAATCCGACTCTTACCGGATCTAATTTGGATACGATCCGACTTATTTGCAGCCCTAAAATGAAATGAAGGGGTGTGATTATAACAACCATATCAAGTTTTAATTGGTAAACTCAATATCACCTCGTCAAGATAGAATGGGCTCATCCCGCATTGCGTGAGAGCCTTCCCATCGTTTGAGTAAGGCAGGAGACCTTTCACAAAGAAGTCCAGCTCGGGCTCACCGCCAGTCTTCGGAATGCAACAGCCTGCACTGGTTTGCTTGCAGTATGAACCTGGCCACTGCAAATTTTTTACGGTAATACTCAAGTTAGAAATCAAGCAACAAGGTTTAATTCTCTGACGAGTTCACATCTTTGCCCCACAAGGGGCCGCCCCACAGCACATCCCCGCTGTATATTGGGAATATTTTCCGATGATAATACCAGAATCGATGATATCATCATTGGCAGATATGTGATTTCTTCTCTGATATTGAGAAAGATAGAGAATAGCTCGCATCTCCGCCCCACAATGTCCTACCCCACAGCACATCCCCGCCGTGTATTAGAAACATTTCCTGATGATAATATCAGAACCGACGATGATGATGATGTTCTTAATACACGGCGAGGGTATGCTGTGGGGCGTTATGGGGCGGAGATGATGTGAATTCAATAGAGAGAGATAAAAAAAGGGAGAGTAGTGAGTACCATGAGCACGAGATGGTAGAAATCCAAGTCCTTAATGGAAGTAGTCTGCAAGGCAGTCGAGAACATGAACAAGGCCACAAGAGCAATAGGTAGGATGTAGGAAGCCATAGTTGCAGTTTGAGAATGAGACCCCAACAATTTGAAGAGGAGATTGTGGCTCGCTCGATGAGAAGAAACCTCCGAGCGATGCCTTAATATAGTAAAACAGAAAGCAAAGAGTGATGGATGATCGTCCAGTCCACTGGTTGGCTTGATATGACTTCTGGGTACTGAGGGGAGGCTCTGAGAGCACGTTTGTTTGTGGTCTCATCTACTGTGGCACTTTGTTCTTTCCTCACAAGATGAAGCTCGTGGGATGGTGTTTAAACCTCGTGGGATTGGTCCATGGTGTCACTGTGTCAGTCATATAAATCCAGAAAGCCGACCCTCCATCCTTGTTGTCAACTGTCAATCCATGCCAGATCCTACCATCTGGTGCTTTTTTTTTTTTCAAATGCATATACTCTCACTACAGTAATGAATTTTTTCTATTTTCATTTAATACGATTATTTATTTTTAAATTAAATTATTAAAAATATAAAAAATCTTGTTAAATTTTATTTTATTTTTTTTAATAATAATATCTATCATTATTCTCTCTGATAATAATATCATTCTTAAATCTCCCCAAACAATAGTGAATGTTTGTAACGATTCCCCTCCCTTATATCATAGACAGATACCCAACAAAATATGAATATAAAAAATCAGTTGATGTGATGTTTTGTTTTTTCTTTTGAACGATTCCTGTGTTCCTATTTTTTTGGGTGTAAGCTTGTAAAATATGGATTGGGTTAGGTTAAAGCCAACTCAAGACCAACTATAAGCAATGGACCTTGATTTCGACCCAAATTGATATTAAAATGCAAATTTATCAAACCAATCCCATTTATGTGTTTCTTGTCCATGAATTTGTCATCAATTCAGGGTCATGATGCATTCCCTCTGTACTTTGGGGCTATAAAATTCTGATTTGGGCTGATTGGTCATTCTCCCAAATTTGTATAATTCGAAAGCGACAAGTGGGAGAATGAATCAACATTTAAGGGAATCATGAATCCCCAACGAAAAAATGTCATTTAGAGATACAATAATAAATTAGGTCATATTTTTTAAAATAAAATAACTATAATTATATTATTATAAATAATAAATAACCACGTAGACCACGTAAATCACATAGAATCAGTCTTGAACCGATTATTTATTTGGGATCAAATCATAGATCTCATTATATTGAAAACAATAATCAAAATAATACTAATTTATTTTTATGTTAATACATTAAACATTTTTAATTAATATTATCTTATTTATTATTTATTAAATTTACTATTTCAAACATGAAACATGATAAAAAAAAAGGTACAAGAAAGATAAAAAAAATTACATATTTCATAAAATGTTTGGTTCCAAACCTGAATGAATTTTGGACAAATAAGAATGAGAATCAATCCAATAATTAATCAAGACAAATCATGGAACCAAAACTGTTATAATTATGTTCAATCAATTTAGTTCCATCAGGATAGACCCAACCCATTGGTTCAGCCCTAGTTTTTCATAAATAAATTAAATAAATAAATAAAAGCCTACTGGGATGGAATTGGTATAGGATATCTCAAACCAAACCCGACTCATTGACAACACCAAAGGATGTGTACCTTTTATAAAAAAGGGGGGTTTTATTGTTGGATCCACCCCCTAAACTTGAGAAGATTTTTTTGTTAAGTCTATCCCATAAATTTTAGTACAATTTGTATAGTTGGAATGTTATGGTCCCGAGCGTAGGATCTCGTCACGGGTCGGTCCACGGGGAGAAAGCCCTGCTTTCCCTTGCGCCTTCCCTTACGTGCAGAACCTATTGTGGAAAACCGAATGGGTGATTTGTCTAAGAGACTACTCGAACTCTCCGAATGGGTGATTTGTCCAAGAGACCACCCGAACTCTCCTTACTCTTCTCTTGACTGGAAAACTAAATGTATTTACTTCAACTCGTAGCTCCTTAAATAAGAGATTACAGAAGGAAATTCCTTGTTGGATTCGGCTAGGCTAGGGTAATCCAACTCAAACTCAAACTCCTAATTACCTACTCCTAATGGTAACACAACTCTTACTTAAGAAGATAAGATAAGATAAGGGATAAGGAATGGTGAAACTGGCGGCGAGTTGGTGAGCAGAGATGATGTGGTAAGATAAGTGTGGACCCACCCTGATGAGCTGTCATGTGGGCCCCGCCCTACTGCTGCTGCTGGGCGGTGCGTGCGTCTCACAGTGCTGCTGCTGGGCGGTGCGTGCGTCTCACAGTGCTGCTGTCGTGAGGTGCGTGCTGCTACCTAGTGCTGCGCGCTGTCGGGCGGTGCGTGCTGCGCGCTGCCAGGCTACTGTGTGGCCACTGTGCGTGCTGCTGCCTATGATTGCGCCGCAGTGCGCTGTCAAGCAGTGTGTCCATAACATGGAAAGGAACAGGTGGGAGAACGAATCAACATTTAAGGGAATAATGAATCATAGGTGGAGGTGTTGGCAAATAAAACTCAAAAAACTAATAAAAACCCTTGAGGTGAACTTAACTCTAAATTTCCCTATAAAAAATGGGTGTGCCCCAACCACTCTTTTTTTTTTTTTTGCCTTTTTTTTCTCTTTGAAGTAAACATCCAAACAACAAGGGACTTACATTTAGGTTAAATTTAGTTAAGATTTAAGAATATAAAACCATGGCTTTAATCTTTAATCTGATTAAAAGGCGGAACAAACCCTTTTTTTCAGGTTAGTCAGTCAGCAGAGGCTGATAGGAAATAGGACAAAATGCATGTGAGACAACCTATTGGCCAGACCACAGAGGGTCTGCAGTTCTAAAAGGTGGCCAATGTTAAACCACTATTCCTATATTATTCCTTCTCATGTGAATGTACCTTAATTTCCATGCTAGTCTTCACGGTTTTCATTTGTGGAAGGACCCGTTTCATTGGTGGTAGGCTTTTATGGTTTACATTTCAGATCTTTGATGTCCTTCCAAGTCTACATTTTATATTTTTATTGTCTTGTTTTCTTTTTTTTTATTTTATTTTTTCATTTTAAACAGGGATTTACATGTTAGGTAAGAAGTCTTTTCCATTGCTAAAAAAAAAGCAACTCCTCATATATACATGAAAATTTTCTCATTTTACAAATTATAATCGGGATAGAGAAGAAAAAGTTGGTTAAAACTTAAAACAATTTAGGTAGCAAATAGTAATGCTTTGGATAAATATACAGCCCTAATTTTTACAAGGGAAAATTTCAGATTAATACTTTGTAATTTGGAGTTAGCCTCAATTTAGTACCCGAACATCAAAATACTTGAATTTCTAAAAACTGCCAATTTAGTATCCGATGTTAGTAATTCATCAGTTATCTGTATCACGTGACGACATGTGCAGCTTATACCAAAATTGCCCTTTTTAATATTTCTAAGACTATTTACTTTGATTGTAATCCCCGTCAACGACGAGAATTACTCATCTTTTCCAGCAACAATGGTGGTCTAAATCCCTTTTTATTATGGATTATTGAATAACTGGAAAAAAGGATTACAACAACGGGGGTATAAATCCCTCTTCTCTGGCAAAGGTGTTGTTTCTTTTGCGATGTTTTCACATGTAACTTCTCCAACAGAAAACACTAGTCCTTCTGTAGAAAGGTTATGGCATAAAGTGAACAGTAATGCTGAATCACAGTGAAAAATGGATTTAAGCATGACTACTTTGGTGATTTCAAAATTATGTTTATCTCACCTATTCAAAAGATAAAGGGTATTTATGTCTTTTTGCATGTCATTTAACACCAATTAAGAATTTTTGAACTAAATTAGCAACTTTCGAGAACTTAATTACTACAGTGACACGTTTTGAAGTTTGAGTACTATAGTGTGATAACTCCAAAGTAAAGAGTGAGTATAATCTCCTAATCTACCCTTTTTTATGACTTGCCAATACTCCTCTTTTGACCATTTTATCCCATATGTGAAGTTGTCCACTAAATTAAATTTAACATAATACTAATATTAATATAAAAAAGACTGGCATGAAGTAGCCATAAGCAAACCATATTTCTAAATTCTTGTAGAATAGTTTAATGGTCATTGTTGCACCAAGATCTTATATTTTCTCCTTAATGAGAAGGTGGCAGGTGGGTGGGTATGGGACTATGGGTTGAGCTACAACCCACCCATTTAACAAATGAACCTATTTACCACCAATGTGAAGCCTAGCTAGCTAAATGGCCGGGCAAGCCCATTTTTTCCTTACTGAAAAAATGAACCTATTTTCTCCTTACATGTATTTTTCCACAGTTGGCGACTCTCTCTGCTCGGGCATTTGATGCTGGGCCAGTAGCTATACAAGTCCTCCTTCAAGTCCGAGAGCTGCATGGGATGAATAAGAGAATGTAATCATGGTGAGAACTTAAACTGTGCACAATCTAGTTAGAAATTCCTTGAAGATAATGCTAATAATGGATACAACGATCAGCTCTGCTAATTAGTTCCATTGATGATCCAGTCATGAGATCATATATATATAAACTTAGTTTGAACTCGAAAAGCATTAATTTGATGTGTAAAGTGTAAATCAACGAACCTCATCAAGATAGAAGGGGCTCATATTGCACTGTGTAAAAGCCTTGCCGTCATTAGAGTAAGGCTGGAGGCCTTTGACAAAGAAGTCGAGTTCAGATTGGCCATTCTTGGGAAGGCAACACCCTGAACTGGTTTGCTTGCAGTAAGAACCGGGTCACTGCAAATAATTACCATGCTACACTCATGTTAGATATCAAGCCAAGGATAAAACCAGTCACAATACCATATGAAAGAAGAAATAAACTCGTAAACAATGCCCACAGATACTACTAATTTTATCATCTGTAGATGTAATGACAGAGTGAGTGAGAGAGAGAGAGAGCAGAGCATCATGAGCACAAGATAGTAGAAATCAAAATCATTAGCGGCAATCGCCTCCACGGGAGATGCGAACATGAACAACAGTGCCAGAAAAGTTATAGGGACGTAGGAAGCCATGCTGTGTGTCTATGAGAGAGGAGTGGTTGAGAGCCCAAATCCCAGAGGCCAAAGATTAACTAGAACCTGAAGAGAGGATGGTTGGTTGGTGAGAAGACTCGTGATCCCATATAGAGGTGTAAATCGGGTCATGCCACCCAGCCCGGCACTAACTTGGACTGGCCCAACATGACTGTCCACGGGCTGTGCTGGGCCTGGGGTCTTAGGTCCATGGGCCGGCACAACCGAGTGGCCCATATATATTATTTATATATATTTATATAATACTATATAAATTATAATTATATATAGTATATAATATATTAATAAAATAAATAATTTTTTTAATTTTATTGTACTAATTTATTTAATTATTGTATATATAAGCAATTATATATACAAAATTCATATAAAATTAAAATTTTAAATTTTTTGTCATTTTTTTTAAATAAACAGCTTTGGCCCGGTGCACAGCCCGACCTGACTCAAGGCACGGTTCCGCACGGGCCTGGTCCATGGGCCGTGCTAGGCCGACCCCTAAATTTTTCACCGAAGAGGATGGCATGGCCCGTAACAACTGCAGGCCGTGCTATGCCGGCCCAACATGGCCACTTTACACCTCTAACCATCAATACCTTTTTATAGGGACGCAGCTGCAGCTGATGTAGATAAAGAGAAAAACGATTGATTGTGGATGAATTAGATAATATGGATGGAAAACGAGATAGATAACGATATGTCATTCATCTTCTTGCTACGCCTTGACCCTTGAATATTGAATTGAAAGTTGAGAGACCATAAAACACGTGAGGATGGAATTCCAAACTCGCGTGGGATGATTAGTAATCAAGTAATAAAGTAATGAAGTAAAGCATAGCCACACGTTATTTGTTTTTCGTCTTATTCTTTTCCTTTTTTGTCTTTGTTGGGCCAATGGACTTCGTGCGCATCAGGTCTATTGATTTTTTTTAACCTTGACAATAATGGCTCCTACCTGCACCATTCACCGTTTCATTCCTGCAATTCTTTTGATTTGGCAAGCGGTAACAGTGCTTAAAAACCAGGAAACCAGGATCAGTGGGGCTTTTAGAGTAGATCAAGATCGAACCAGTCTGACCAAGTTATTATCTTCAAGTTAATAGGAAAAATCTCACTGAAACTCACTTCAGAAATTTTAATTCCACCATACACCTACAACAATTCAAAACTTCCAACACCGCGCATTGTATCACTGCTCCAGCCAAAAAATCTTTCAAAAAAATTATAACTCTCTCTCTCTCTCTGTAATCCAGTGACAGTGAGGTCCATCTGGGCTCAATCTTTTTTGTATTATCAGATGGCAAGAACAAAACTTGGAAAGACCTAACAACCACCACTTGGGAAGGGGCTCCCTTCGAGATTATTACTTTAGGTCTGAGTTTATATAGTTCTATTTATTTAGTTAATAAAGTGAAATAATCTAACTAGTAACTACCATATTTTTTAGATTCTAACAACCGCATTTAACTCCTATTATATCACTTAAACTCCTTCATTAACTCTTGTTTACCATAATTTTGTTTCACCATATTAATTTCCTATTAAATTGCCTAAAACCATCCATTAACTCATGCTTATTGTTGCATTTAAGTCCTAAAAAATGGGAGCCCAAACCCCTGTCAACTTCCCTTTTTTAAATGCTACAAATCTCTGTCATCTTCCATTTACTCAAGCATTTAACTCCTATTAAATTGCATTCTTATTGGCTCATTCTTTGAACATGGGTTGCTCACATGATAGGCAACAGTTTTCACCATTACACTGTACTCTTAACATATTAAAATAACATGTTTCAAGGTTTTTAAAACCAACCCAGAGAATAAACCGGTCAGGGGTCCGGTTCCCGGGTCAAACGGTCCAACCGTTCAAACCAAATGGTCAGCCCATTCTAACAAAAAAATAAAAAACAGTCAAAAACAGTTAACTGCCTGGGTCAGCGGTTTGCTGACCAAAATCAACAGTTTTTGAGAAAATCCAGTTTTGGGGAAAAACGGAACCGGTCACCTGAACGATTCCCGGTTTTTCTGGTCCAACCGTCCGGTCCGGTCCGTTTTTGAAAACCATAATATGTTTTAACTTTTATACAAGATTCCTCTACCATTTACCATCATTTCACAATTTTCCTGTTAGCTTGAACTTGACATAAATTATTAAATTACATATGATGTGCTATCTATACCTTATTCATGGTAATTTGAGTTCTAGATCCAGTGTTATTGATACATTCTGTGGGATTTATGAGTTTCCTTGGCATATCCACACATCCAAATTTCCAACTATATTCATGCATTTGGTAAGCATATTGCAATACATATCTTAAAATTGACTTTATAATGCTCTTTACAATACCTATCCAGATAGATTGCTGAGTCCTTCCAAACCCAAATTGGCCCAATCCTCGATTGGTTGTTAAGCTATACAACTATGTCACTTGCTACCAGTAACAGAAATCATTAATGACATGATTACAGATGATACCAGTGTCTGTTGCAGTTTCCAAAAGGCAGAGATGATGTCAAGTCCCAATAAGCAGGCTTACAGTACTAATGACCAACTCAATGGTTCAGAAAGAAGAACCTCAAGACTGCAGAATCAGGGGCCAATGCTATAATATACTTTTGTCATCCCCTTCTTTATCCGAATTTGAGTAACCTGCCAGGAGTCATGAAAAGACAGCATGATATGAGACTAAATATTATCACCTAATAGCGAGAAGAATATCCAACCACCTTGGAACTAAGAGTAAGAGAGTTACTTGTCACAATTAGATAATAATGTATACATAAATCTTGCTCTCAAGGCATTGGAGTTTTGTCCTCTCTATTTGATCTGTCAGACTTCGTAAAAAAACACCAAACAAATTTCATCCTCCATACCAGTTCACTTGCCACTAGCAGTTTCAGTTTACCGCATGAGTAGCATTTTTACAATATCTTTAAGAACTACTGGAGAAATAACCCACTTCAGTTAGGGGATCAAGTAAATTGGTCATTGTATAGCCTGGCATGCCAAAACATACCAATTAGATGAATGCTTCTGGAAACTTATTCCATGAACTACTTATGCTAGTTCTTTCCCGGTGCCCAAACATTTGCAGGTAGTGTTCACATGATGAGATGACAGACCAAAATTCTTTAATGGAGTTGTTCATAATTTAGCTTGAAATAACAGATAAGAGTGACTCAACAAGGCTTATATGGATTTCAAAAAATTAATAATACTCAGGAGGCAGGTGATGGAATGATGGTGCAGGGTGCCAACTGGCTAGTTGGTAAGGTCTCTGGCTGGTTGTAGCAGACACTTGGGATCAAATCCCACCTGCATCAGGGTTAGAGGATTATGGATTTGGAGGATGGGCTACCCCCCATTGTGGGGGACCATATAAAATAAAAATAAAATAAAATGATGGAATGATGGTTATGATTTTGTATGCGGATTCCAGGCAGGAAATGAGTTCCTAAAAGCTGTTCTAAAGCTATGAGACTTAAGGATCTGAAACAAATCATTCAAGTTATCTTAAATCAGTAACATGACAATGGCATGAAATGGCTTTAAAAGGACTGCTACCATGTTAAAAGTGAAGATTACAAGCACAAGGATCAAGGGAACAATACAAGAGAAAAAGTGAATAGGTAGCTTAATAGTTTGATATAGAACTACAGGACAAGGGGTCTTTCATACTGTTACTTATCCAAAAAAGCCACCAAATGACACAAAAACAATAACAAAGATAGAATAGAAGGAAAATAAGTCCACTAGAATCAGTTCAGTAGCTCCAACAGGAGCCAAACACCTAAAAGCAGAAAGCATCAATACCTTATGAACATAGAGTCAATGCCAAACATAATACACTAAAATTTATTTGTTTAACAACCTCAAAGAAGTCCATATGAGTGCAAAGGGAGGATGCATGTAATGATGTCCTGACCCTACTTGTGTTAGGGTCAGACTTAATTGGGTTTCAGGTTGAGGCTGATTTGCACCAAACTTGACACATTGACATAGTGGCATAGTGGCATAGAAAAACTGCAAGATATAGCTATTGCTAATGATAGTTGTACTGTTCATGGGATGAGTTGGGTCAGGTTAGGTGATCATATTCCACTTGGTCAAGTCAGGTTCAGGTTGAGCCAAACCCATACCAAACCCAACCCATAGACGTTCTTAGGTGCATGACACTTGCTGAAATCTATACCACATTAATTGCCATAACATAGAAAATACTTGCAGTTAAGCAAACTAGCATCTTGATGATCCCAAGTCCCAACTATGCCATCTGGCTCAGTTGGTAAGGTCTCTGGCTGGTTGTAGTAGAGACTTGGGATCAAATCCCGTCATCACCAGGGATGGGGGGTTATGGGTAGAGGGGACAGGCCAGCAAATCTTGAGGATCCCACAAAATAATTGAAGCACTGTGGTGGGTGTAAGAACGTGTCCAGGGAGGAAGGCAGTGGAGAGATCAAGTTGGAAGAAGAAGAAGAAGAAGAATTGGCTGTGGATCAGTTAGGGGTGTTCATTTGATCAGTTCGGTTCGGAAATGGAACCTAACCGACATTTTGTTTAGGCCATTTTCAAAAACCAAACCAAACTGAATTCAATTCGGTTCGGTTCGGTTCGGTTTTAAATCAGTTAATTTGGTTAATTAAAATATTACATATATGTTATATTTGTACTAATATTTATTATTAAAAGATATCAACATTTATAATTAAAATATAAATATATGTATTTATTTCATTAATTCAGTTTTCAGTTCGGTTGAAAAACTTTCCCAAACCAAACCAAAAACCAATATTTTTTAAAATTATCAAACCAAACCAAACCAAAAATCGAATAAACCGAGCCAAATCGCCTTATTTGGTTTGATTTTTGGTTTGGTAACCAAATTTGAACACCCCTAGGATCTCTTAAGTGTATTTTTTTGATAAGCTATCTGTTAAGTGTATTGAGGTCCCCATGTGGGTAGGGGCCCTTTTTTTTATTTGATCAGCAAGAAAATTGGATTATATTAAAATGATAATCTACGTATAATATTTATAATATTTTACTTCTTTAAATTCAAGAACATTCTTTAGACATTGTTAGGAACCTGCCTAACTCAGGGCTCTTCGAGGGGCCAACCTCCTGAATTCTTGGAAGGAGAGAGAGAGAGAGAGAGNACTGAAGAGGCCCTGGCGAGAAGGGTCTGGAACTGCCGCTGATACTCTGCTATGGTCCCGGTCTGCTTGAGGTTAATGAGTTCCCCCAAGGGGTTGCTTGTTAATGGGGGTCCGAACCGAAGGAGGCAGTACGACTTGAACTGATCCCAACTAAGACCTGGTTCCTCCTACTCCACTCGGTAGAACAGAGCTGCGCTTCTTCGGTCAAGTGGAACGCGGCCAGCCTGACCTTGTCCTTCTCCTCCGT
This sequence comes from Nelumbo nucifera, assembly GCF_000365185.1. The sequence continues at coordinate 6,071,002 of NW_010729096.1, read as the reverse complement.
TCGCTGATTATGAAAGAATTGCTCACAACGCTACAGCCATCTCAGTGGGTCGCCGCTGCCACTGTATGAGGGAAACTCCAAACGGCTATACTTGGGAATAGCTGCGACTGTTGGGGCAGCGATCTGTTGTTCGATGGATGACTCTGCCCAGTCCGGACGGCGACTGTTTGTGTTGGCGATTCCCTCAGAACTCCTTTCTTTGTTGGAGAGGAATGCTTCCAGTAAGCGTCACAGCTCCCGGACATCTTCCTTGACTTCACGAACCTCCATGCTGGTTTCTGCTAGACTATGTTCCAGTTCGTGGACCTTGGATGATAGCTGCTCCATATCGCCCATGACGTTTGGCTCTGATACCAGAATGTTATGGTCCCGGGCGTAGGATCTCGTCACGGGTCGGTCCACGGGGAGAAAGCCCTGCTTTCCCTTGTGCCTTCCCTTGCGTGCAGAACCTATTGTGGAAAACCGAATGGGTGATTTGTCCAAGAGACCACCCGAACTCTCTGAATGGGTGATTTGTCCAAGAGACCACCCGAACTCTCCTTACTCTTCTCTTGACTGGAAAACTAAATGTATTTACTTCAACTCGTAGCTCCTTAAATAGGAGACTACAGAAGAAAATTCCTTGTTGGATTCGGCTAGGCTAGGGTAATCCAACTCAAACTCAAACTCCTAATTACCTACTCCTAATTACCTACTCCTAATGGTAATACAACTCTTACTTAAGAAGATAAGATAAGATAAGGGATAAGGGATAAGGGATAAGGAATGGTGAAACTGGCGGCGAGTTGGTGAGCAGAGTTGATGTGGTAAGATAAGTGTGGACCCACCCTGATGAGCTGTCATGTGGGCCCCGCCCTACTGCTGCTGCTGGGCGGTGCGTGCGTCTCACAGTGCTGCTGCTGGGCGGTGCGTGCGTCTCACAGTGCTGCTGTCGTGAGGTGCGTGCTGCTACCTAGTGCTGCGCGCTGTCGGGCGGTGCGTGCTGCGCGCTGCCAGGCTACTGTGTGGCCACTGTGCGTGCTGCTGCCTATGATTGCGCCGCAGTGCGCTGTCAAGCAGTGTGTCCATAACATGGAAAGGAACAGGTGGGAGAACGAATCAACATTTAAGGGAATAATGAATCATAGGTGGAGGTGTTGGCAAATAAAACTCAAAAAACTAATAAAAACCCTTGAGGTGAACTTAACTCTAAATTTCCCTATAAAAAATGGGTGTGCCCCAACCACTCTTTTTTTTTTTTTTGCCTTTTTTTTCTCTTTGAAGTAAACATCCAAACAACAAGGGACTTACATTTAGGTTAAATTTAGTTAAGATTTAAGAATATAAAACCATGGCTTTAATCTTTAATCTGATTAAAAGGCGGAACAAACCCTTTTTTTCAGGTTAGTCAGTCAGCAGAGGCTGATAGGAAATAGGACAAAATGCATGTGAGACAACCTATTGGCCAGACCACAGAGGGTCTGCAGTTCTAAAAGGTGGCCAATGTTAAACCACTATTCCTATATTATTCCTTCTCATGTGAATGTACCTTAATTTCCATGCTAGTCTTCACGGTTTTCATTTGTGGAAGGACCCGTTTCATTGGTGGTAGGCTTTTATGGTTTACATTTCAGATCTTTGATGTCCTTCCAAGTCTACATTTTATATTTTTATTGTCTTGTTTTCTTTTTTTTTATTTTATTTTTTCATTTTAAACAGGGATTTACATGTTAGGTAAGAAGTCTTTTCCATTGCTAAAAAAAAAGCAACTCCTCATATATACATGAAAATTTTCTCATTTTACAAATTATAATCGGGATAGAGAAGAAAAAGTTGGTTAAAACTTAAAACAATTTAGGTAGCAAATAGTAATGCTTTGGATAAATATACAGCCCTAATTTTTACAAGGGAAAATTTCAGATTAATACTTTGTAATTTGGAGTTAGCCTCAATTTAGTACCCGAACATCAAAATACTTGAATTTCTAAAAACTGCCAATTTAGTATCCGATGTTAGTAATTCATCAGTTATCTGTATCACGTGACGACATGTGCAGCTTATACCAAAATTGCCCTTTTTAATATTTCTAAGACTATTTACTTTGATTGTAATCCCCGTCAACGACGAGAATTACTCATCTTTTCCAGCAACAATGGTGGTCTAAATCCCTTTTTATTATGGATTATTGAATAACTGGAAAAAAGGATTACAACAACGGGGGTATAAATCCCTCTTCTCTGGCAAAGGTGTTGTTTCTTTTGCGATGTTTTCACATGTAACTTCTCCAACAGAAAACACTAGTCCTTCTGTAGAAAGGTTATGGCATAAAGTGAACAGTAATGCTGAATCACAGTGAAAAATGGATTTAAGCATGACTACTTTGGTGATTTCAAAATTATGTTTATCTCACCTATTCAAAAGATAAAGGGTATTTATGTCTTTTTGCATGTCATTTAACACCAATTAAGAATTTTTGAACTAAATTAGCAACTTTCGAGAACTTAATTACTACAGTGACACGTTTTGAAGTTTGAGTACTATAGTGTGATAACTCCAAAGTAAAGAGTGAGTATAATCTCCTAATCTACCCTTTTTTATGACTTGCCAATACTCCTCTTTTGACCATTTTATCCCATATGTGAAGTTGTCCACTAAATTAAATTTAACATAATACTAATATTAATATAAAAAAGACTGGCATGAAGTAGCCATAAGCAAACCATATTTCTAAATTCTTGTAGAATAGTTTAATGGTCATTGTTGCACCAAGATCTTATATTTTCTCCTTAATGAGAAGGTGGCAGGTGGGTGGGTATGGGACTATGGGTTGAGCTACAACCCACCCATTTAACAAATGAACCTATTTACCACCAATGTGAAGCCTAGCTAGCTAAATGGCCGGGCAAGCCCATTTTTTCCTTACTGAAAAAATGAACCTATTTTCTCCTTACATGTATTTTTCCACAGTTGGCGACTCTCTCTGCTCGGGCATTTGATGCTGGGCCAGTAGCTATACAAGTCCTCCTTCAAGTCCGAGAGCTGCATGGGATGAATAAGAGAATGTAATCATGGTGAGAACTTAAACTGTGCACAATCTAGTTAGAAATTCCTTGAAGATAATGCTAATAATGGATACAACGATCAGCTCTGCTAATTAGTTCCATTGATGATCCAGTCATGAGATCATATATATATAAACTTAGTTTGAACTCGAAAAGCATTAATTTGATGTGTAAAGTGTAAATCAACGAACCTCATCAAGATAGAAGGGGCTCATATTGCACTGTGTAAAAGCCTTGCCGTCATTAGAGTAAGGCTGGAGGCCTTTGACAAAGAAGTCGAGTTCAGATTGGCCATTCTTGGGAAGGCAACACCCTGAACTGGTTTGCTTGCAGTAAGAACCGGGTCACTGCAAATAATTACCATGCTACACTCATGTTAGATATCAAGCCAAGGATAAAACCAGTCACAATACCATATGAAAGAAGAAATAAACTCGTAAACAATGCCCACAGATACTACTAATTTTATCATCTGTAGATGTAATGACAGAGTGAGTGAGAGAGAGAGAGAGCAGAGCATCATGAGCACAAGATAGTAGAAATCAAAATCATTAGCGGCAATCGCCTCCACGGGAGATGCGAACATGAACAACAGTGCCAGAAAAGTTATAGGGACGTAGGAAGCCATGCTGTGTGTCTATGAGAGAGGAGTGGTTGAGAGCCCAAATCCCAGAGGCCAAAGATTAACTAGAACCTGAAGAGAGGATGGTTGGTTGGTGAGAAGACTCGTGATCCCATATAGAGGTGTAAATCGGGTCATGCCACCCAGCCCGGCACTAACTTGGACTGGCCCAACATGACTGTCCACGGGCTGTGCTGGGCCTGGGGTCTTAGGTCCATGGGCCGGCACAACCGAGTGGCCCATATATATTATTTATATATATTTATATAATACTATATAAATTATAATTATATATAGTATATAATATATTAATAAAATAAATAATTTTTTTAATTTTATTGTACTAATTTATTTAATTATTGTATATATAAGCAATTATATATACAAAATTCATATAAAATTAAAATTTTAAATTTTTTGTCATTTTTTTTAAATAAACAGCTTTGGCCCGGTGCACAGCCCGACCTGACTCAAGGCACGGTTCCGCACGGGCCTGGTCCATGGGCCGTGCTAGGCCGACCCCTAAATTTTTCACCGAAGAGGATGGCATGGCCCGTAACAACTGCAGGCCGTGCTATGCCGGCCCAACATGGCCACTTTACACCTCTAACCATCAATACCTTTTTATAGGGACGCAGCTGCAGCTGATGTAGATAAAGAGAAAAACGATTGATTGTGGATGAATTAGATAATATGGATGGAAAACGAGATAGATAACGATATGTCATTCATCTTCTTGCTACGCCTTGACCCTTGAATATTGAATTGAAAGTTGAGAGACCATAAAACACGTGAGGATGGAATTCCAAACTCGCGTGGGATGATTAGTAATCAAGTAATAAAGTAATGAAGTAAAGCATAGCCACACGTTATTTGTTTTTCGTCTTATTCTTTTCCTTTTTTGTCTTTGTTGGGCCAATGGACTTCGTGCGCATCAGGTCTATTGATTTTTTTTAACCTTGACAATAATGGCTCCTACCTGCACCATTCACCGTTTCATTCCTGCAATTCTTTTGATTTGGCAAGCGGTAACAGTGCTTAAAAACCAGGAAACCAGGATCAGTGGGGCTTTTAGAGTAGATCAAGATCGAACCAGTCTGACCAAGTTATTATCTTCAAGTTAATAGGAAAAATCTCACTGAAACTCACTTCAGAAATTTTAATTCCACCATACACCTACAACAATTCAAAACTTCCAACACCGCGCATTGTATCACTGCTCCAGCCAAAAAATCTTTCAAAAAAATTATAACTCTCTCTCTCTCTCTGTAATCCAGTGACAGTGAGGTCCATCTGGGCTCAATCTTTTTTGTATTATCAGATGGCAAGAACAAAACTTGGAAAGACCTAACAACCACCACTTGGGAAGGGGCTCCCTTCGAGATTATTACTTTAGGTCTGAGTTTATATAGTTCTATTTATTTAGTTAATAAAGTGAAATAATCTAACTAGTAACTACCATATTTTTTAGATTCTAACAACCGCATTTAACTCCTATTATATCACTTAAACTCCTTCATTAACTCTTGTTTACCATAATTTTGTTTCACCATATTAATTTCCTATTAAATTGCCTAAAACCATCCATTAACTCATGCTTATTGTTGCATTTAAGTCCTAAAAAATGGGAGCCCAAACCCCTGTCAACTTCCCTTTTTTAAATGCTACAAATCTCTGTCATCTTCCATTTACTCAAGCATTTAACTCCTATTAAATTGCATTCTTATTGGCTCATTCTTTGAACATGGGTTGCTCACATGATAGGCAACAGTTTTCACCATTACACTGTACTCTTAACATATTAAAATAACATGTTTCAAGGTTTTTAAAACCAACCCAGAGAATAAACCGGTCAGGGGTCCGGTTCCCGGGTCAAACGGTCCAACCGTTCAAACCAAATGGTCAGCCCATTCTAACAAAAAAATAAAAAACAGTCAAAAACAGTTAACTGCCTGGGTCAGCGGTTTGCTGACCAAAATCAACAGTTTTTGAGAAAATCCAGTTTTGGGGAAAAACGGAACCGGTCACCTGAACGATTCCCGGTTTTTCTGGTCCAACCGTCCGGTCCGGTCCGTTTTTGAAAACCATAATATGTTTTAACTTTTATACAAGATTCCTCTACCATTTACCATCATTTCACAATTTTCCTGTTAGCTTGAACTTGACATAAATTATTAAATTACATATGATGTGCTATCTATACCTTATTCATGGTAATTTGAGTTCTAGATCCAGTGTTATTGATACATTCTGTGGGATTTATGAGTTTCCTTGGCATATCCACACATCCAAATTTCCAACTATATTCATGCATTTGGTAAGCATATTGCAATACATATCTTAAAATTGACTTTATAATGCTCTTTACAATACCTATCCAGATAGATTGCTGAGTCCTTCCAAACCCAAATTGGCCCAATCCTCGATTGGTTGTTAAGCTATACAACTATGTCACTTGCTACCAGTAACAGAAATCATTAATGACATGATTACAGATGATACCAGTGTCTGTTGCAGTTTCCAAAAGGCAGAGATGATGTCAAGTCCCAATAAGCAGGCTTACAGTACTAATGACCAACTCAATGGTTCAGAAAGAAGAACCTCAAGACTGCAGAATCAGGGGCCAATGCTATAATATACTTTTGTCATCCCCTTCTTTATCCGAATTTGAGTAACCTGCCAGGAGTCATGAAAAGACAGCATGATATGAGACTAAATATTATCACCTAATAGCGAGAAGAATATCCAACCACCTTGGAACTAAGAGTAAGAGAGTTACTTGTCACAATTAGATAATAATGTATACATAAATCTTGCTCTCAAGGCATTGGAGTTTTGTCCTCTCTATTTGATCTGTCAGACTTCGTAAAAAAACACCAAACAAATTTCATCCTCCATACCAGTTCACTTGCCACTAGCAGTTTCAGTTTACCGCATGAGTAGCATTTTTACAATATCTTTAAGAACTACTGGAGAAATAACCCACTTCAGTTAGGGGATCAAGTAAATTGGTCATTGTATAGCCTGGCATGCCAAAACATACCAATTAGATGAATGCTTCTGGAAACTTATTCCATGAACTACTTATGCTAGTTCTTTCCCGGTGCCCAAACATTTGCAGGTAGTGTTCACATGATGAGATGACAGACCAAAATTCTTTAATGGAGTTGTTCATAATTTAGCTTGAAATAACAGATAAGAGTGACTCAACAAGGCTTATATGGATTTCAAAAAATTAATAATACTCAGGAGGCAGGTGATGGAATGATGGTGCAGGGTGCCAACTGGCTAGTTGGTAAGGTCTCTGGCTGGTTGTAGCAGACACTTGGGATCAAATCCCACCTGCATCAGGGTTAGAGGATTATGGATTTGGAGGATGGGCTACCCCCCATTGTGGGGGACCATATAAAATAAAAATAAAATAAAATGATGGAATGATGGTTATGATTTTGTATGCGGATTCCAGGCAGGAAATGAGTTCCTAAAAGCTGTTCTAAAGCTATGAGACTTAAGGATCTGAAACAAATCATTCAAGTTATCTTAAATCAGTAACATGACAATGGCATGAAATGGCTTTAAAAGGACTGCTACCATGTTAAAAGTGAAGATTACAAGCACAAGGATCAAGGGAACAATACAAGAGAAAAAGTGAATAGGTAGCTTAATAGTTTGATATAGAACTACAGGACAAGGGGTCTTTCATACTGTTACTTATCCAAAAAAGCCACCAAATGACACAAAAACAATAACAAAGATAGAATAGAAGGAAAATAAGTCCACTAGAATCAGTTCAGTAGCTCCAACAGGAGCCAAACACCTAAAAGCAGAAAGCATCAATACCTTATGAACATAGAGTCAATGCCAAACATAATACACTAAAATTTATTTGTTTAACAACCTCAAAGAAGTCCATATGAGTGCAAAGGGAGGATGCATGTAATGATGTCCTGACCCTACTTGTGTTAGGGTCAGACTTAATTGGGTTTCAGGTTGAGGCTGATTTGCACCAAACTTGACACATTGACATAGTGGCATAGTGGCATAGAAAAACTGCAAGATATAGCTATTGCTAATGATAGTTGTACTGTTCATGGGATGAGTTGGGTCAGGTTAGGTGATCATATTCCACTTGGTCAAGTCAGGTTCAGGTTGAGCCAAACCCATACCAAACCCAACCCATAGACGTTCTTAGGTGCATGACACTTGCTGAAATCTATACCACATTAATTGCCATAACATAGAAAATACTTGCAGTTAAGCAAACTAGCATCTTGATGATCCCAAGTCCCAACTATGCCATCTGGCTCAGTTGGTAAGGTCTCTGGCTGGTTGTAGTAGAGACTTGGGATCAAATCCCGTCATCACCAGGGATGGGGGGTTATGGGTAGAGGGGACAGGCCAGCAAATCTTGAGGATCCCACAAAATAATTGAAGCACTGTGGTGGGTGTAAGAACGTGTCCAGGGAGGAAGGCAGTGGAGAGATCAAGTTGGAAGAAGAAGAAGAAGAAGAATTGGCTGTGGATCAGTTAGGGGTGTTCATTTGATCAGTTCGGTTCGGAAATGGAACCTAACCGACATTTTGTTTAGGCCATTTTCAAAAACCAAACCAAACTGAATTCAATTCGGTTCGGTTCGGTTCGGTTTTAAATCAGTTAATTTGGTTAATTAAAATATTACATATATGTTATATTTGTACTAATATTTATTATTAAAAGATATCAACATTTATAATTAAAATATAAATATATGTATTTATTTCATTAATTCAGTTTTCAGTTCGGTTGAAAAACTTTCCCAAACCAAACCAAAAACCAATATTTTTTAAAATTATCAAACCAAACCAAACCAAAAATCGAATAAACCGAGCCAAATCGCCTTATTTGGTTTGATTTTTGGTTTGGTAACCAAATTTGAACACCCCTAGGATCTCTTAAGTGTATTTTTTTGATAAGCTATCTGTTAAGTGTATTGAGGTCCCCATGTGGGTAGGGGCCCTTTTTTTTATTTGATCAGCAAGAAAATTGGATTATATTAAAATGATAATCTACGTATAATATTTATAATATTTTACTTCTTTAAATTCAAGAACATTCTTTAGACATTGTTAGGAACCTGCCTAACTCAGGGCTCTTCGAGGGGCCAACCTCCTGAATTCTTGGAAGGAGAGAGAGAGAGTTTAATGCTGAAAGAGTCCTCTCTTCCTTTTCTGCTCTACTACTTATAGTTACAATCTTGACTGTTACAGCTGTTACAAGTGGCTGGTTAGTTGAGCTGATGTGGCCTCCTCTTGTAAAACTAACTAACTGCCTTCTGTTGGTCTGTTCCAACAGTCTTGACAATCCAATTGGATGTCAGTTGTTACAAGTGGATGGCAGTTATTACAAGTGGCTGGTTAGTTGAGCTGATGTGGCCTCCTCTTGTAAAACTGACTAACTGCCTTCTGTTGGTCTGTTCCAACAGCCTTGACAATCCCCCCTTCCTTTAGAGCGACCTTGCCCTCAAGGTCTAATGTAGGAAAATTTGATTGCAAATCTAAGTAGGAAAATTTGAGTCCATGTGCATGAACCATTGAATGCCTAGCACCACGTCTGCTCCACTGAGATGGAGAGGATATAGGTCCACCACAAACTGATGACCCTGAATCTTTAGTGGTAGGCCCCTGCAAATGCTATTGCAAGAGAGGCTGTTACCATTGGCCACATGAACCGTAAAGGTCGTTGTTGGTTCCACCGAAAGTCCCATTTTATTCACCAAGACTTGAGTTATGAAGTTAAGGGAGTTGCCACTGTCTATGAGGATTGACACTTGGCGTCCTAGAATCAGCCCTGCAACTCTCATTGTTTGAGGGGATGCAAGTCACGTAAGGGCTTGTAAGGATATTTCAGGCGTGCCATTGGACTATATTTCCCATCCTGGGTTAGATTCTCCGCACCCGGGGATGTCGTCTTCCTCTTCGGCATCTGTTTGGAGGAGAAACGCTTGTTGTTTCTTGCAGCGATGGCCCGGCCCAAATTTCTCTTCGTAGTTGTAACAGAGACCTTTGTCTCTGCGGGCTTGCATCTCTGCCCAAGTCAGCCGTTTGAAAGAAACCAGTGGGCCTGGGCCCAATACTCCTTCCTCCTTGTCTGGTGCTGTTGTCTTTTCTTGCTCCCTTCTTGCTTCTGGACCCCATGGTCGCTGCACCTTTCTTGCTTGGCTGAACTTGTCCTCATACAATCTTGCTAGTGTTGCCGCATTGATGGCCGAAGTGGGCTGCATCGCTTTCACTTCCAGTCACAGTTCTTCTTTTAGGCCGCCGACGAAGCTTCCCACCAATGCCTTCTCCGTCCACCCTTGGACTCTCACGACTAGCCTTTCGAACTCCACCTGGTATTCTTTTACTGATCCCACCTGCCACAGCTTTGCCAAATTTTCATCAAGATCTTCAAACCCAGATGATCCAAAACGGACAGTCATGGCGTCTGTGAAGTCTGCCCAGGTTTGACGAGGGTGCCCCCTTCGGTACCATTGAAACCAGAGGATGGCTTCCCCTTCGAGATGCGCAGAAACCAGAGCTACCCTATCTTGCCCTGATGTTTCATGGTAATCGAAATACCTTTCTGCTCTGAGAATCCAGGGAGTTGGGTCACCGCCTGAGAAGATGGAAAAGTCGATTTTGGCTATTCTTGTTGTCGCCCCTGTTCTGCGGCTGTTTTCATTGTTGCGCTCTTCTTGGCTTCCTCTGTCAATGTTCGTTGCCCCCTGCTCTAGTCGAAGGAGGAGAGCAATGAAACTTTCCTTC
>NW_010729096.1:6012006-6060035 GCF_000365185.1 Nelumbo nucifera | reverse complement strand
CTTATAGTGTTACAATCTTGACTGTTACAGCTGTTACAAGTGGATGGCAGTTGTTACAAGTGGCTGGGTAGTTGAGCTGATGTGGCCTCCTCTTGTAAAACTGACTAACTGCCTTCTGTTGGTCTGTTCCAACAGTCTTGACAATCCAATTGGATGGCAGTTGTTACAAGTGGATGGCAGTTATTACAAGTGGCTGGTTAGTTGAGCTGATGTAGCCTCCTCTTGTAAAACTGACTAACTGCCTTCTGTTGGTCTGTTCCAACACTCTTGACAGACATTAAAGTAATATCAGCCTAGGTGGCCAGTTGTCAGGCACTTATTAAAGTCAGGCCTGGTAGATTATCTTGTAAACTGGGCTGAACCGGACCAGCACGGTCTGGGTCCGGGTCAGACTAACTGGGTTTATGGACTTTCATAAGCCCATTGTCTTACAGTGGGAGAACTTGATTGAATTGTTTCAAGCTGGATTTGTTGGGATGGTCCTTGTGCTTTCATTCAAAGACTTGATACACTTGGGCTTGAATCCATAGATGTATATTTTAGGTTCATGGATCCATCTTCACCATTTTCCTAACTTTCCTTTCTATCATAGTATTGTTGATTCCTCAGAATCTAAATTGCCATGGGGTTTACCCAATTGGAGAGGAGTAATTCCATGCAAATCAAGACAAACCTAGTACATTACAAATCAGAATTCACAAGGCACTTGGGATTCTGGACATCCAAATATAGCATATCAATATCCTTCCACCACAACCACACGTGGAAGACAAGTATTATATACAGAGCCACCTGCCTTGGTCTTCATGAAGATTCACTATCTACTTAAAGTACAGGCAGATTGGAAACACCACAGAAATGTGATGTAATTCTTCCTTATGTTTCATCCAGTGAGTGTGACCACTAAAAAGGCCTTGGCCATGTACTTCTCAAAGTTTATCACTGCAGTTAACAATTAATTCCACCGTTAAGAAGATGACAAAATGGATCTCAATGCAAAGAAACAACGAATTTGTCAATATTGAGGGCATTATATTTGGTTTTAGGATCTCAAAATGGAAGTGGTAACTAATGTGATAGATTCCTTAGTTGTGTAGGTCATAGAAACAACACCATGTAGACAAGAGTCATCTATGAGGTGGGGATCATAGATGCAGGAACTGAAGCCATCAATTCTTCTAATACATTTAGTATTAATTTTTAGTACCTCTACAAGGCTAACATGAACTGCAGTATTTTTCTTACATATTCTACCACACAGTTCATATAAAACTATAAATACAATGACATAAAGTAGGACAATATTTAGAGATACGAGGATGAAGACTAATTAACATTATAGAATTCTTTACATAGCTTTTACAAATTTTTATTTCACACAATACTATTTGGATCCAAAGATGGAGAAAACACAATCCATGTCTTCTTTGACCTTTTAAGGTGTTACTAATACATAAATAAAGATGGCATAAGGTTAGAAAATATTTGGAGATTGTAAGGATGAGAAGTCAAGGCACTCTAATATTAGTACCTTCAAGCTCCTGATGTCTGAAATATCTGCAACATGGGTCCCTCCACAAGGGCATCCAGGGTTTTCACCTAAGTTTACAATACGAGGAGAGCTGCTCTGCAAGAGTTGCACGTATTTGTAAAAATCATCCAGTTTCTTCCACAAATAAATAAAGAAATAAATTGGATCTTTGAGTAGAAGAGTGGAACATAAGCACCAAACTAGGCTGTGTATTACAGACACATATATAATGCCTGGATTGAGATGACAAACACCATCACTTCCTTTCTGAATTTACTTATTAAGTTGTAGTTAATGTAAATAATTTGAAAAAATGCACTTAAACTAATAACTTATATTTTGGAATGGCTAGATGAATTGAGACTCGGGTAAACATCTCTCAACCAAAGTTGCATTAAGGGCAAATCCAAGGTTCTTAGTGGTTACTGCCAAAGAATCAGAAATTACATACCATTACACAAGGAAAGAAAGCACAAAATCAATGCCACTAACCATAAGGAGACCTCTGACACCAAAGGGTACACTATCAATAAAGACTCTTTAGTAATTTGACTGACATGTACCAACTAATAATATGGATCATAGTGTTTGAGCAAGTATTCCTCCACTAAAAACATTATACCTGCTATTTCCTCTTTCTAAGCCCCCACCTTGGAACATTGGTTTTATTATATCCTTTGGATCATTTTGCATCCCCTACCAAAAAATACTTCATTTTTCTTGGAACTTAGATCACCTCCTAGTTGCTAATAGCTGCTGCATTCTAAAAGCCAATCATTGCCACTTATCTCCATGACAACACCCAAAACCTCCTATTCTACAGAAATGGATTCTTCCCAACATCTTAATCTGCAATATGTAACCCTTAAAAACTTCTCAATCTGTAGCAAGTAACTCATTCCTTCCAACTAAGTAAGGCAACCAACAGGGCTAACCAACTTGTTTGATGATAAGCAAGCTAATCTCAGTTCTCAGATGGAAAATCAAGAAAATAATAACAGTAGTTAACGCAAAATTTAGAAAGAGTTGTGCTAGGATTAGGACCTATTGGAGACAACTTTGATAAGGAAAACCAGTGGATAAAAGTTCTAAGATCCTTGCTTAGTTGACATAGAAACCAATGGATTTTCTTCATTTTTTTTTCCTTTTCTTGGGTGGCATTATTGTAAACAGTACTTAACGCAAAATTTAGGAAGAGTTGTGCTAGGATTAGGACCTATTGGAGACAACTTTGATAAGGAAAACCAGTGGATAAAAGTTCTAAGATCCTTGCTTAGTTGACATAGAAATCTAAAACCATGCCTCATTGTGATTTTTTTTTTTTTTGAAAGGTAAGGTAAGAATTTATTGATTAAGAAAAAAAAGGGTACAACAACTTCCCGGTACACCTCACCGGAGAAAGAGGGAAAAACTCATTACAGACTCCAAACTGACTGAGAGTGAAGCATCTGAAATACATTTTGATGCTTAAACTCAGGCCTAACTGACAACCAGGAAACAAGCTTACAAACAGATATCTGTATCAAATCATCAATATTTTTTCCTCTGTTGCAGAAAATGTGACTGTTTCTCTCAGACCAAATGGTCACAAGAATAGCCATAGGAATGGTGCCACAGATCAGCTTCCCCTTTCTCTTCAGGCCAGTCAGCTTCCAGAAGTAGAACAGGTTCTTGACAGAACTAGGCATGACCAGTCAACCCCAGCAGCTTTAAGAAAATGAACCCAAATCTTCATAGAAAAGTGGCAGTGGAGAAAAAGGTGGTCAATTGTCTGTGCTACTAGTCCACACAAAACCCACAATTAAGATCAGGGATCTGCAGCCCTCTCCTATCCAGGTTGACTCTTGAAAGACCCTTGTTTAGAGTCAAAACCCGCACAAGAAAGTTTGCCTTGGAACGGCAGATTGAGTTCCACACCTGTTTTCTTGGGAAGTCAGCAACCCCAGTCTTACTAAGCTTTGAGGCCATAGACTTGACTGAGAATATACCATCCGCACTCCACTTCCAGCTCCAATCATCCTCCAAATCGACTGAAATGCTTTGCCTCTGTAGAACTTGCATGAACTCCACAAACGGTTCCAGATACTAGTCAAAAAGGTTTCTCCTAAATAGAGGACTCCAGGAGATGGAGCCACCACTCATAGCATAGGAATCAGTAACTGAGATTTCTGGATTTGCAACACACTGATAAAGCAGCACCATTGGTCCTTCCAGAACTTCAGTCTGTTTCCTCTACCAATTTTAAAATCTAACCCAGTTGAGAAAACCGGGAGGGATTTAAGAATTCCTTTCCATAGGGAACAACCCCAATTCTGCAGAGGGTCCAAAGACCTCCAATATCCACCCCAAATTTAGCTGCAATTAGACTCCTCCACCAAGCATTCCTCTCAGTTCCAAATCTACACAACCATTTACTCAGGAGGGCAGTACTAAAAGTTTTTAATGTTCTTAAACCCAGACCTCCTTCCTCTAGAGGCAAGCACACCTGGTCCCACTTAACAAGATGAATTTTCTTTTCATCTTCCCACCCCCTCCAAAGGAAATTCCTCTGAAGAGCTTCCAATTTTTTAGCCACCTTGGCAGGGATAGGGAGAAAGAAAATAGGTGGGGAGATTTGAGAGAATACTCTTCAAAAGTGTCACTCTACCTCCAGCCAAGAGGTATTTGGCCTTCCAAGAAGCCAACTTCCTTTCCATCCTTTCAATTATAGGTTCCCAGATCGAGACAGAATTACATTTAGCTCCAAGGGGGAGCCCCAGGTATTTTACTGGGAGATAATTAACCTGACAGGCCAACACTTCAGCCAAGGATTCCAGGTTATCAACCTGATCGATAGGGAAGACAACACTCTTTCCCAGATCTACGTTCAGTTTCAGCCCAGTCACAACTTTAAACCAGCATAGAATTTCAAGCATCACTTCCAACTGATCAGGAGCAGCATCAATAAAACAAAGAGTGTCGTCAGCAAACTGGAGCATGTGAACTCCCCCCCCCCCCCAGACAGATTTTAAAACCATCCCAAAAACCTTCAGAGGCAGCTAGCTTACTGAATTGAGTGAGCACTTCCATCAGACAAATGAAAAGTAAAGGGGAGAGAGGGTCCCCCCATCTAATTCCTTTGGAGCTTTCAAAGAAACCCACCACTTGCCCATTAATGAGGACAGAGAATTTTGGAGAGGTGACACATACCTTTATCCAATTCCTCCACCTCTGACCAAAATTCATCTTTGCCAGGACAAAATCCAGACATCTCCAGTTGACATGATAATAGGCCTTCTCAATATCCAATTTGCATATTAGACCAGGTTTTCCATCTCTCCTTCTAGAGTCAATCAGCTCATTTGCAATCAAGACACTATCCAACATTTGTCTACCAGGGACAAAAGCACACTGATTTTCAGAAATTACATTCGATAGAACTTTTTTCATCCTCTCAGCCAACACCTTTGAAAGAATCTTATAGAAGCTACTTAGGAGACTAATGGGCCTGAAGCATAGTTGTCAAGGCAACACCTAAGCGGGCGCCTAGGCGTGTAGGCACTTTTTGGATCTTGCCTCACCCAAACGCCATTTGATGTATCTATAACATGTTGTAATTTTTTCATATTTAATATTTTTTTATATTTTAAGTCTATAATATAAATATAGACATGATGCACTGAATCATTATTTTTATTTCTTTCATATTATAATATTTTTTATTAATTTCTTGTCTTTTTAAGGTTTATGATAAATAAAATATACGAAGCTGAGAAGGTATAGCTTTTCAAGAGGTATCACCGTCAAGTTCCAACCTGTATGTCTTTGAAGAAGAAAGGCAAATCGATCACAGAAGGTATGACTTTTCGTTCTTCTTCTTCTTTTGGAACAAAAAACAGGGGCTCCGCCCCCTTCTTATTTTGGAACAAAAAATAGGGGCTCTGCCCCTTCTTCTTTTTCTTGTTTTGGAACAAAAACAGGGGCTCCACCCCTTCTTTCCTCCTCCTCCTCCTCTTCTTCTGTTGCTGCTGGAACAAAAAACAGGGGTTCCGCCCCTTCTTTTTCTTTTTCTTTTTTTGGAACAAAAACAGGGGCTCCGCCCCTTCTTCTTTCCTCCTCCTCCTCTCTTCTTCTTCTTCTGGAACAAAAAATAGGGGTCTATTTCTTTTTTTGGAAGAAAGATGGGGGCTCTGCCCTTCTATATTTCTATTTCAATAGCAAAATTGGGGTTCATCCCATTTTTATTTTATTTTTCTTTTAGACATTAAGCGACGCCTAGGCGACTAAGCGCTCCCTTGTCGCCTAGGTTCGCCTTGGTGCCTTGAAAACTTTGGCCTGAAGTCTTTTAAGTTTGTAGCTCCAGCAATCTTAAGAATGAGAGAAATAAAGGTATTATTCAGGCTTCTCTGTAGGGATGCCAAACTATGGAAGTTCTGAAACACACTCAGAAGGTCTTGCTTGATAAAGTCCCAACATTTTAAATAGAAAAGATTGGTCAAACCATCGGGACCGGGGGATTTCTCTGGCTCCATATTTCTTATTGCATCCTTAATCTCCTCAGTGAAAGGCCTTTCTAAGAGGGAACTCTGCTCATCTGGCAATCTCTTAAAAGGGGTATTCAAAGGAAGAGGTTTAAAAGTCCATGGCTCTTTATATAAATTTTTATAAAAAGCTGTAGCAATGACCTTGATTTCTGCATCTGTTTCTCCTACTCTTCCTTCACATTCCAGTTTGCTGATTTCCTTGAATCTGGTTCAGGCATTTGCCATTTTATGGAAAAAAAAAACTTGTGTTCCTGTACCTATAGCTAGGAGATTTTGGCCCTCTGCCTCCAACTGATCTCATCCTTGTGGGCAATCTTATATAAACTGCCTTAGCAAGATCTCTCTTCAACCTTTGATTTTGAGAAATAGGACCCACCTCTTCTTCTCTATCAATTTCCTCAATTAAGCTCAAGCAAGCCTTTTTTTCCTGTTTCCAGAGACTGTTTTCCAGCTTCCATACTTTAGCCTTCTCTTTAATCACCCCCAGTCTTTTTGCCAGTCTATAGGAGATCGACCTAGTCACATGACACTCATTCCAAGCCCCAACCTTCAACCTTTGATCTTGAGAAATAGGACCCACCTCTTCTGCTCTATCAGTTTCCTCAATTAAGCTCAAGCAAGCCTTTTTTCTGTTTCCAGAGACAACTTGTTTTCCAGCTTCCATACTTTAGCCTTCTCTTTAATCACCCCCAGTCTTTTTGCCAGTCTATGGGAGCTCAACCCAGTCACATGACACTCATTTCAAGCCCCTTTTAACAAGGGGATGAAACCCTCTTCTTCAAAGTAGGCATTTTCAAATTTAAAGGGAACCTTTTTTTCCTTTCTTGAGGGCCACTAATCAGTTGTATAGGACAATGACCTGAAACAGGCCTTACAAGAGCAACTTGTCTGAATTCTGGAAAAATGTCATCCCACCCTGACGACACAAGAAATCTGTCAAGCCTAACCAGAACAGGAGTCTCCTGATTATTAGTCCAAATTAACTGGGCACCAACCAAAGGTAAAGTCTATCAGACCAAAACTGTTAATGAACTCAGTGAACATATTCATCGATCTGGATCTCCTTCCCCTTGTGTTCTTTTCTTCAGCTGAAAGTGTCACATTAAAATCACCCCCTATCGCCCACAGGCAATCAAACACTCCTCTAGCCCTAGCTAAGTCCTCCCAAAACTCACTCCTCTGATTGTTGTCAGTTGGGCCATACACATTTGTGATTTGGCATTTCTCTCCACCTTCCAAATCCACCACTACTGAAATTGAAAAAATTCCAATCTACTGAGAGGTGACATTGCACTTCATCGGATCCCACATTATCACCAGCTCCCCCGCACTACCCACTGCTGGCTTCGAAAGCCATTTCACCTGACCATCCCCTCATAAACTTCTGATTACAGTGGCATCCATCAACTCCGACTTAGTTTCCTATGGGAGAATTATTTGAGATCTGGACCTTTTCAGAACATCACACACCACCACCCTTCTCCTTCCTGATCCTAAGCCCCTAACATTCCAAGAGAGTAAATTCAACTCCATTTAAAACAAAACAAGAGTAAACCATGGCACACACCCCCTACTAGTGCATTTTTTACCCCTCTTCCTGCCTTGTCATTCAGCCCCCACGTTAATCTTAGGATTTCCCGGCTCTTTATTGAAGTGGCTTCACCCTTCTTAGCTACAAGCTTTCCTCTCTCCAGTAAAACTCATTGTTCAATTCCCTCTAAATATTTTATTGTCTCTTCTTCCAGACCTCCCATCGAAACCCCCAAGAATTTTCCCAACCCCAAGAGTTTGAAGTTTACCCAAGAAGACGAAGAGGAGACACGGTTTTTCGCAGCCTGAGGTCGATGACCAAGTTGGCTGAGCCAGTTTGGTCCAACCAGAATCGGGGAGGAAGAGCTTGAAAAGTGGGTCTCTGGTCTGGGTTCACTACTCACCTTTTTAATTTGGTCTAAGCAAAGCGCAGGTGTTGGAGTCAGGTTTGGAGTCTTTAAGGTTAAGGTCAACCTTATACGGGTTTGAGTGGTCCATCCTAAAATATTCGGGTCTTTGGGAGAACTAGATAAATACCCCGGACTATGGGCCACCCCTGTACATGTCACCCTCTCCACATTTTGCACCACGTGGAGCTCTAACAGGCACTCTTTAACTAACTCTTTCAAATTTTCAATACTAAGAGGATTAGCATCTTGATTTAAAATTGGAGTCTGGGACCCTACCATCAACTTCCCCTTAAGTCCCCCATCTTGACCATCCAAAAACAAAGAGATCGAACGGTCACCCTTTTCCCTCCTTTTTCACCACCCTCACCTCTCGGTAACCCTAGCCGTCATCTCCCCCGCCTCCCTCCCCTGAGAAACTTGTCAGACCGGCAATGGATGGACTACCCTCATTGTTTTTCAAACAGTTAGGGCCTAGTCGTTTCCTCTTAACTCTTATCTCTTAATAGGAATCTTTTAACTTTAAGAGAAAAATGGTTGTTCGTTTCCTCTTATCTCTTAAAGTGCAATAATACATTTTTTTGTTTTCCAATGATCCCCCAAAAAAGACAAACAAAACTCTCATATATGGGGTCAAAGATATTTGATAATTTTCAGAATTCAGAATTAAAAGTTTAGAACAACATTCTCTGCATTCAAAGTTCAAAGGAAAGAAAAGTTCACCAATACCAATATACCTCTTAATGTAATTATTGCACTTTCAGATGTCAGACTTCAGAGCAAATGAGCAGGCCCTTACTCTCCCCTTCCTCCTCTAAGATTTTTTTTTTTTTTTGACAAAGCCAAATGTTGCCCTTGCTCTTTCTGGATTTTTTCACTCATCTTTTCTCCTATGACCCTTCTTCTGACCGTCAGAATTTTTTTCATGCCACACCCACACTGTGAAGATGGATTCACCAACAACGATTTCCACCTTCTCAGGAACACTACCTGCACGTCTCACTTTCATTCGTACCCACTCACAAGTCGCTAGTTCCTGAGGAGAATCATCAGTTTCGATAAACCCCCCACACACATCTCCAATCGCCTTCATTACACTTGGACACCAAAGCACCAATGGGAGACCAAAGATACGAATCCAGGACGATTCACCAGGTTCCTGATCACCTTCCGCTTCAGGACAAAAGCACCAAGCACTCACACCCCACTAGCCCAATAGCACACTAGATCTCCCAAATGTCCATGAACCAATTCTAAGGATCCGCGCCGCTTCAGCTCTCGAGGGAAAGATGAAGAGAAAGAGTTCATCCACCAACTTTTTCACCCTTACCCCTCCCACTTCTCTCCAAATCTTATTAACCCACATATCTACTTGCGGTAAATCCATCCCCTCTGGAATTCTTCCGACCAAACAGTTTTACAGGAAGCATCTTCTTGCCTCTACTCCCACCACCTCTGTATTAACAACCCATTTACCTTTGACTCTCATCAGGTCTGAATACCCAAACTCCAGCCATGTTCCCGCTGTCGCTGCTTTGCTGTAGGGAAACTCCTTTCTTACTCTTGCATCAACCCCTCCCCTCTTGTACCAATTATCAGCTTCCCAAAATCCCACCTTTTCGAAGATTTCTGGCGAAACCTCCTCTGTGCATCATGATAAACTTCTATGGAAAAGCTACCTAGCTCATCATCGCAAGCATCGCATCCTATTTTATGTCTCCTCTCCCTCTCTCTCTATCTGGACTGCAATTAGGAAACATGGGATGGTTCCACACAGGAACTGCACCTTCTTCCTTTTAAAATCTAATACCAATATACAAAAGCAGCAATTCATGATTCACAGATTGTGTGCTATGAACATTAACTACTCCTAGATAAATTCATCATTTCTGACCTTGGAAATGTAATCAGGTAGGCATCCACCACACAATTTGCAAGCTTCCTCATATGATAAAACAGCAGCAGAAACCTGAAAGTTGAATGCAGTGTTTGTCACACTCAATGAAGAGAGCAGGTGAGGCTGATAAAAAAAAAATGAAGAGAGCAAGTGAGTATACTATAAGAAAACTGATTCTGATGCACACCTTCCCTCCTTTAGATATTAACAAGTTTGCCTCTATCTCTAGTTCCTTCTGTTTATCTTGCTGTTCACTCTGTGGAATTGCTCCTTTATATTCAACAAATGGCCTGAAAATGTGACCTAGACAAACGTTAAAATGAGAAACCAGCTTCACATCCATATAGAAGAAATAAAGTATGCTTTATAAAAAGAAAGGATACAGAAAGAACAAAGAAGCTCAAATGATAATATTTCTGTTCTGAGATTGTTAAAAAATATCCAGCATAATTATTCTAGAAAGAGAAATTAATATGTTAGGTGCTATAAATCTGTGTCTTGCTGCTGTTCTGATACAATACCCATCAGGAAAATGATAGCCCTTCCCTGGCTCTAGATGCCCCAAACCTACATTTTGCATGCATATGTCTAACAAATGTCCTGCTGAATGCAACCTGCATAGAATAAGATAATGAATTAAACAAGTAAGTTATACATAAGTTCACAAGCTAATTATTATGGTTACCTAAAAAGAGGGTTAATTTTATATTTGTAACTCATGTGTTCTTGTTTTCATTAACTCAAGTGTAGGGTAATATGCTTCAGCAACACAATAATAATTTAAAATTAAATAAACAACTAGACAAAACTTCTTATAGAAATTAAAAGAAAAAGTAGCCATTACTTTAAAATTCATTTCCGCTAAACTATCTAAGTTCTTTTGGATCTATTGTGTTGTGCCTTGGATTCTTGGTTGTGGCCTGCTCCATTACTGGCACAACATTGATGGAGCAGAATCTAAAGGGGGTACAGACCCGACCAGTTTGCACTTATGTGTGTCCTGTATATATTGTACCTGTTTCTTGGGTTTGACAAGAGAGACAGATCGAGAGGGAGGGAGGGAGAGAGAGAGAGAGAGACGGTTTTGGGCATAAAGGGTGCTAGGGTTTGAGAGGTTGTTCATACTTGCACTACTTCATTGTTGATTATAGCGGATTTCTGCTCCTTCTCCCGTGGACGTAGACATCAAGGCCAAAACATGTTAAATTTCTGTGTCTGCTTCGAGTTACTCTGTTTTTTCGTTTCTTTCTATTTCTCTATTTGCCAACCATTTCAGATCTTGGGCTTATCATTTCACAACAAACACTAATCCTTCTAGATTTACTCATTTCCTTGTGGAATTATGAATATAACAGAAAACAGATCATGAACATAAAGGTCAACCTAGATTAGCATAGTTAATGATAAGTTTCTGATTAACTACAACCTTGCGATGGCAAAAGGTGAAGAAGGAAAATCACCAATTGAAAAAGTTCCTCCATGAGTCTGTTGTGCAAATAGCACAGCAGCTTAGGTAATCCGAATGCAAGGTTATCATGAATTCTCAATTTAATTATACATCCGCCAAGACAATCAATATATCATATGAACGCAGTGAATTCCCCCAAGGGAGGAAATCACAGATTTAGCAAATAATAACAGAGCTAGGCCGCGGAGCAGTTTTCTCTTTTCTTTTGAAACTATGTTAAAACCTTGTGCAGTATATAGTATCAGGAAACAATCCTCGCATCAGAGTGAGGACGAACATAAGTCAGACAACAGACTAACAGAGTTCACCTAAAACAAAGACTTGTGAAACTCAACATAGTGAGAAATGACAAGAAAATAAGAACACGGCCCACATAATTCATAATACCAAAAATAGCAGTATTTCATGTTGAAACGCTAACTCGTTTAATAGAACCGAGTAAAGAAGCCACAAAGAATAAGCTCCCGAGAAACTCATGCCTGGAATTGAGATTGCGTCGTGGCTCATCTACATGTAAACAAACTTCTCGCCCTTCCTCGAGTTCGGGACTGCAGTCTCCAGTAGAGTTCTCAAAAGAACCATAATGGAAAACCTATCAATAGAATGAATCTCAAAATGAGGCAACAAAGAACCCGAAAAAGAACCAGGAAACTATAATCCACTATATAAAAGTAAGGAGAGAGAGAGAGAGAGAGAGGAGGGGGGGGGAACAATTCGATTGAGTTGAGAAACGGCCACTCACCAATCCGTCCTTCAACCGAACGTCTTCCACGACGAACTTAAAATTCGAACCAGCGTCAGTGATAAAACCAGTATCCGATGGCTGACCACCCCCTTGGGGATGGAATATGGTGGAATCCAAGATGAGAGCGCGTCGACCATCGTCACCCTTTAGAAATCGAAATAGGGTTTATGAGATCACTCGGATTGGAAATATATGCTATTAGACCATGGACTCGATGCAAGAGAAAGAGAAAAAGAGAGACCTCTACGGAGGAGAGGAGGGCCGCCCTGCACTGGAGCTTCCACATGTCGTCGTAGTAAGCGAGCTTCGTCGCGCATAACGCCATGGTGCCTCAATCTCAATGCTTCCGGCTCTCTGGGAAGAAGACTTTGACGGTACGAAAGTAGAGTAACCCATTGGTCGGAAGCACGCTCAGTTTCAGTGTCCTTCAGCTGGAGCCTGGAGATTGGCCAGACCGCCGGTCGGTTCCCTGAAAGAAAAATTATATAAATTTGATATATATTTGGTTACGTGGGCGTTTATTGAAAAAGCGCCGCCACATTAAGCATTGGTGTCATTGCACGTGAAACTCGAGTTTATCAATTATCCACTAAAAATCTGAAATGCTTTTATTTACATGCACGAGGCATTTGGAAAAAAGCCAAATTTATGTTTGATTCCATTGGCATTTTTTTAACTCAATGTTTTTATTATTTGCTTGCAAAATCGAAAAAAATAATAATTGTAATTGTTTATGACAATTAAGTGTTATTAGGCATCACATCCATGATAATAGTGAAAAAGCGTTTAATAATTGGGAGAAGCTTTAAAAATTAACATCTCAAAATGGTAGGCATGCACGGAAACTGAAATCACATTTTTCTATTCTCAATGCATACGGAAAAATATGAAAGGGGAAATATTGACGTGGTGTCTATGTGGCATCGTTTATTGAATAAAGGCCCATGGTTCCAAACACATTCTTGTAGAAAGCAACTTTATAGGGTGTTACCTAAAACACCCATAAAATGTCTAACCAAATAAAAAAGGCAAAAAATGTTTAAAGTAGCGCTTTTCAGATAAACATTTATCTAAAAAAATATCTTTCAAGAAATGCCCACGGAACCAAACATATGCCAATGTTATTTTGATGGTTAAAACCAAATCCAAGATTGGGAGTGCTTATTCAAAATAGACTCAAAATAACAAATAAGCAATTGTTTTTGTTGGCATGGCAATTCTTTATGATGATGGTAAGTAATATAATTTTTTTTATATTTATATCTCCAGAAAAATTATTCTTATTTGTCACACTTATTTTTAGGAGTGTCAATTGGACTTGATTTGGTCCAATCCAATGTGAGTCCATTACAAATGGACCTGGTCCAATCCAGTTTAATGAATATTTTGGATTGGTCCAGAGACTGTCCAATCTATTCAAATTCCTGTTAATTTAGATTGGTTTCAACTCAAACCTGGTCCATTGACACCAATGTTCTTATCTTCTATCAATGGACTAGATATTGGCTCAATCCAATAAAAATTCATTATGGACAAACAATGTCCAATCCAATATGTCATATTGGTCCGTCTAGTCCATCCAAATTCAATATATCTTATTGGTCCATCCAATCCATCCAAATGGATTTTGATTTGGACGGAGTCCAACTCAAAACCAGTCCATTGGCACCCCTACTTATTTTTGTTTAACATGATGAATAAATGATGTTAGAAATGTGTCAAAATATTTTTTACAATTTTCATTTGTATTTTTCATACTCCTCTATGCTTTTATTTTTTAAATTTTGATTATTATTTAATTATAACATCAAGAATTGTCACACTTAACCCAAAATGTTGAATTGTTAATTCACCACCAAGGAGGAAAACAATTTCATTTTTTAGTTGGTTTTTATTTTTAAATTTGTATTTTATTTCTATCTTCATAAAAAACAATTATTCTTTGTCACATTTATTTTTTTAATATGGATAAATAATATAATATTTGATGAAAAGAAAGGGAATTAATAACTAAATATAAGACTTCATGAGACTCAATTAAGTGAAGAAAAATGTAATAGCTCAAATTATATTTTGTGTCATTAAAGAGGTACTGAATTCAAGAATATGGATATTCTAGTCAATAATTATATTCAAGGAATGTAAATGGGAATTAATAACTTAAATGTATGACTCAGTGAGAGGGATTTGAATGAGGAGAAAAGTTGTTGTGCATCAAATTACATTGCTGTCCTTATAATTGAGAGTAACCAAATCCAAAAATTGGGATATTTTTGTCAAACAAAAGTTTCACACCCTCATTCAAAAATTGGGATATTAAACTATAAACCTGATTATTTTGAGAATAAATACTTATTCAAGAAACCCAAATTTTAGACTTATTTTTTAAGTCATTATTCAATAAACTATTATTTTCTTTCTGTCATATCTTAGCCCACCAAACATTTGAAAAATAACTATATTACCCTTATTTGAAATAAGTGCTTTTTCACCAAATGCCCATGAACACTTATTAAAATAAGCATTTATTTTTAAATAAGCACTCCCAAACATAGAAATCCCATTAATAGATTAATAAGCACTATGGAAAGCCCATTTTGAATCCTTATAATTTTGGGTAAAATATAAAGACCTCCCTTAGGTTTTCTGATAAACCTATCGTAACAAAAAAAAAATCTCCCGTGACTTTTTGAAAAAAAAAAAGAAAGGTCCAAACACCTCCCTTCCTTTGTTTTTTTGAAAGAAAAGTCTGACATATTGTATTAACATTTTAAAATACCAGATTTACCCTTGTTTTATGGTTCCTTTTCCGTCACCCATGAGCTAGCCAATGGTATCCGCTTGCTTTATTTTCCTCTGTTTTATTTAACTAGTGAGCACGGGTTTTGTTAACCAAGAATGAAACAATTAAGACTTATAAATAAATTAAAAGAAATGTATTTATTTAAAAACAAATTATAATTACTTTAAATTACTGTTTTGTAATTATAATTATTGAAAAGCAAATTATAATTACTGTTAAATTACTGAAAAACAAATAAATTGCTGTTAAATTACTGTATTTGTAACTATTAAAAAACATGGTTAATTAAATTATAATTACTGTTAATTACAGTTTAAAAATAAGTACCATTAATTATTAATACTGTTAATATAATTACTGTTTTTAATAAATACTGTAATTATTTAAATTCCTGTTAATTAACAGTAAAAATATTTAAAATATAGTTTATTAATAAAATGCTGTATTCATTAAAGTAATTAAATAAATGTAATTAAAAGAAATGTATTTAATAGATGTAATTATTAAATTATAATTACTGTCAATTAATTACCGTTAAATTACTGTGGAAACCAAATAAAGCAAGAACAAATAGGCCTTTGACCTTTGAGTGTTAAGATACAACAAGTATATGAGAAACGTTGCATACCATTTTCTAGGGATTTTGCCCCTCTTCGTTCTGCATTTTGGTGGGTGTTTTAGCGGCTCGGCGGAAGAAGATTGAAACAATTGAGGAAAAAACGAATTCCTTCAGTAAGTATCAATATAAATCCGTTTGATTATAAGCAAAAACAACGTTTAAACAAATATGGTAGCTCTCAGATTAAGGCTATGACCGAGAGCTCAAAGTGACTACATACAGTAATTCAACAACCCTAATACAAATCGTGGTTTGATTCAGCACAAGTTTCTAAATATGCCGAAAGAAAAAAAATAATAATTAAGCAATTCATTGGACAAGAAATTCCCATTAAATTAATTCACAAATAGATACATTAAACTTACCAGAAGCCACTTAACAAAACAATAAGATGAAAATATCTTGCAACTAAATGAAAATTCCTCCAAACCCTAATTCCCAAACCTTGGCGGGCTCAATCCGAGCCCGACCCAACCGAGCCAGTCCATTTTTTTTAGAGAGGCTGGGTTTGGATCTTTGGTTGTGTTTGGTTGTGATGCAAACACAAATATATACTCTTATTGCGATGCAAATGTAAATATGTACTCTCTGTAAGTATTCTTTTTCCGGTTCATGAATTTAAAGTATAACCCGTTTTTCTGCATTATTCAATGTGAGCCCCATCATTAAATACCTTAAATTTTTGGTCAAACACACCATTTATCAGAATAGCGCAAGTTTGTATACAAAAAATGGATACAATAATGTGCTATTTTCACGATACAAAGATGTCAGGAAAAAAAAAAAAAAACATTTTTGACATCTTAATCATTACATTTTTATATGGCAACCAAATACTCACAAAAACGAACCGGGGTACATAAATAGACCGGCTCTATGTTTGTATTGAAAATAAACGCAGCCTTCAAAACTTGAACTGTACTTGATCAAAACTTTGGCTTTTCTTTATCGTTTTTGGAGTTAGTCCAATTAGACTACTAGTATATTCCTTAAATAACCCATACCTAATATGACCTTATCCCAACTTTACTTAAATCTAAACTCAACTTAATTATACAAATACGTATAAGTGTAAGAATACCTGTTATACATATGGACAATTATTAAATATTAACCATATATGATATATAGTATTTGGATTTACCAATTGAGTGGTAGCTTGATTGATACCTAACTCAGGTAGTCATATAAGAGGTGCAGTTTTAAGTCCCGCTATTGGTTTACATCACCTTTGGAGAAGAGTTATTAGATTGTTGTTGAAAAGAGTATTATACTAAAAAAAAAATAGAATTAAAGCCTTGTGAGGGCATAAAGGCATGCATTTCAATACCAAAAAATAGTTATTTGGATCTCACTTTTATGACATGCAATGGAATCAAAGCAAATATCTGCTTTATAATGTCTATACATATAGACATGTATATATAGTTATATATCAACTTTCAATGTAAGCTAATTGAACCAATCTAAATACAACCAAAGGCCAAGTATATACAATTGAGTAAGATGTCGAGATAAAGCGATGATCAGATTCATTATGGAGACAATAGATTTTTATTTTACCCGTTTACTTTAATTTAATTTATTTTACTTTGTTCAAGAGTTTATTTCAAAAGGTTTAGACAGTTTGGTCGGATCGGTTGACAATTGGGTTAATGTTAGGGTTGAATTGTGCCAACTTAACTTTAATTTGGATTGGGTTAGAGTCAACCGAACTTGATTTTACTTTTGTTATACACATGACTTATAGTCTATTAATCCACATTATTTTAACTCTCTTAAACCCAAACCCTAATTATAGGTATAAGCTATAATCATGATTAATTGGGTCTGACCAGACTGTGTCCATTAATAAATTAATAAATGGAAGAGAAATTGTCTAAAAGTCATCATGACTTTTCAGCATTCCTGAGATTACAGAATTCCTAAAACAGTTCGTAAATGCAACGTTTTAAAAAACGACTCGAAAATGGAACTGTTTTGATCACCAGTTTTTGGGTTGACGGTCTGATCGTTCGGTTCGAACAGATGGCCCATTCTGACAGCAAAATAAAAAAAAACGGTCAAAAAACGTTAAATGAATTGATGGGTCAACAGTTTGACTGCCTGGGTCAATGGTTTATTAGCTTTTTTAATAGTTTTTTACCAGATTTCAGGTTTGGGGTAAAACGTAACTGGTTGCCTGAACGGTTTTCAGGCCGAACAGTCCGACCATCCAGGTCAACCACGGTTAAAAAACACTACATAAATGTGTTTAGTGAACCCAAGGGCTTACAACCTGTCCGAAGCAGAGATCATGCAATAACCCTAGTCAATGGAGTTGGGCCTGTCAATGTAATGTTAAGCCCTATAAGTACCCTCAATTTCAATAAGGAAATCCAAGAAATGATCAGAACCATGTTAAGAGAAGGAATAATAAGAACAAGCACAAGCTCGTTTTCAGCTCCCCATTATGCTGGTGTGGAAGAAGGATGGGTCTTGGCGTCTATGTATTGACTATAGAGCCTTAAACAAGGCAAACTATACCCGACCGCTTTCCCATTCCCATAGTGGATGAGCTAATTGATGAGTTCCACGAAACTTGGGTATTTACCAAATTGGACTTACGATCTAGATACCACTATAGCAAGGTGATTAACACAATACGGCATTTCGAACTCACGAGGGTCACTATGAATTCTTGGTGATGCCCCTCGGATTGAGCAACGCTCTCTCCACTTTTAAAGCACTCATGAACGAAGTATTTAGGGATTATTTGAGAAGATTCGTTCTTGTGTTTTTTTATGATATTCTCGTTTATAGTAGCTCAACGATGGACTATATATCACACCTCAAGCTAACTCTTGAAACTATGTGGATGCATAAGTTATTCACCAAATTGAGTGAATGCAAGCTCGCCACAAGTGGAGTCGAGTGTATTGGAACACATTATTTCAGTAGCAGGGGTCAGCATGGACTCAGAAGATTCAAGGGGTTTTGACCATCCACACTTGATTTTTGATCTTCTACTTCACACTTTTCCTGAAAGGCTGAAATCCTATTGTCTGTTTCATATTTTAATATTTTTGTCAATAAAATATTAATTATTTTATTTTTTTTTAATTTTAATGTTTTATCAATAAAATAATATTTAAAATACATTTTTTAAAATTTTCATTATTTTACTATTGTTTTTATAAAAATATTAATATTTATTAGTTAATATTAATTCATTGATGCATTTATCATATAAAATGCAAAATTAGATATTTATGATTAACTATGTATATCAAGGTTTTCGAACTGCTGTTGATCCGGACGGTTGGACCGTTCAGCTCGGGAATTGTCCAGGCAAGTGGTTTTGTTTTACCCCAAACCCTGTTTTTGGCCAAAAACTGTTGAAAAAGTCAGTAACCCGTTGACCTTGGCAACCAATTCAACAGTTTTTTTTTTTTTTTTAAATTTGTTTGTCAAAATGGACCATCCGTTCAAACAGGATGGTCAAACTGTTGACCCAAAAACCAATGGCCAGAACGGTTCCGTTTCCGCGTTGTTTTTTAAAATGTTGGTGTAGATCATTCATAAATGTATATGAGATACATGGAATTAAAAAGTGTGGTGTGGACAGTCCACACACCATGCCTACAGAATGCCACTATGGGTGTGGACTGGTCCAATCCACACAATTTGTCCACAATTCATAATAGTTGTGGATTGTGGTGTGGTATAGATTGGTCCCTGCCATAGGGTGTGGTGTGGACCAGTCCACACTAGACCTACCTGTTCATGGGCAGGGTTGGGCCGGGCTTTTACTCCTCATTAACAGGATTTTTTCAGGCCCGAGCTCGAGCCAGGCTCAACCAATGAGTCTACAATTTGGCTCGAGCTTGGCCCTCTTAAAAAGCCCGAAGCCCGACCTAACAATGATTTTTTTCACTTTCATTAAAGATTGCATAGTGAGTTCGCCTGAGTTCACTGGTGGCGCGGTGTTCACTGGTGATAATGAGTTCACCCGAGTTAGTTGGAATTCACTGGTGGCGCTGATGTTCACTGGTGAGAATGAGAACAATGAGAAGTGAGAAGATGGAACATAGAGAGAGAGAGAGAGAGAGAGAGAGAGAGAGAGAGAGATAACTCACCACCGTAGTTCACTGGTGGCGCCGGTGTTGAGTTCGCCAGTTCTTGAGAGTTGAGACCTAAGAGGCTGAAAGGGTGAGAATGAGATGAGTGAGTAGTCGATTTAGGACTATTAGGGTTTAAAGAGGATATAAAAGTTGGGCGGGGCCGGGCTTTTGTGACAAATCCCAAGCCCGACCAATAAAATAGT
The DNA here is from genome assembly GCF_000365185.1 of Nelumbo nucifera. Next base: position 6,040,206 of record NW_010729096.1, on the reverse strand, counting down.
CGGGCTTGGGCTTTTAGGCCCAAGGTCAAGCCTGCGGGCTAAAGTCCATGCGCAAGCCCGTTCGGCCTGACCCGTTTACATCCACCAATTTCTCATCCACATTACAGAACACCCCTTAACCACTGCAGAGATTGCATGAAAATATTAGCCGATCAACACCGAAGCGAGCGACAATTTGATGTGGGAGAGCTTGTATACTTGCGCCTAAAGCCTTACGGGCAGAGTAGCATTGGAGCAGAGATCTCATAAATTACTAAGGGCCTTTCCAAATCTTAAAACGCATTGGAGTAGTAGCCTACCAGCCGGACCTCTCTACCGACTGTAAACTCCATCTCGTCTTCCACGTCTCTTAGCTCATCAAGAAGATTTTAGGAACTCAAGCTCAGCCCAGGCCCACATTAATAACCACAATCGACAGCAGATGGTACACTCCAACCCAACCCACTTGCTAATTGCTATTCTGAGGCACCGCATGACAAAGCAATAAGGCAATCGGGTAGTAGTTGAAGTCCTAGTGCAATGGCATTGGCATGGTACCCCTTCATGGGACTCCACTTGGGAAACTTGGTCTGAGTTAGTGAAACGGTTTCCAAGTGCACGACTTGAGGACAAGTCCGGTTTCCAAGTGCACGACTCGGGAACTAATCGGCCATGGACGCGCACTCTTCATTGCAACGCTCTGGTAACCGCTTCTCTTTTAAGTGGAGAATGCTTGTTCCCAACTTGTTTGACTGACGGTTTTTCGGTGATCGCCACACTGGGTTTATTCTTCTTGAATTTTAACTTGAGCCGGCTGGTGAGGATGACGCTGCCCCATCGAGTTTGTCCTTTGGTCGCGACAGACAGGATTCGATCCGCAGCTTCGCGTACATCTCGGCCACGAGGCGGAGCTTTCAGGGATGCAGGGATTGAGCAAGAGAAACAGAGAGAGATGGTGCAGCGGCTGGAAGATTGGAGCGAGAGAGGCATACAGGGGTGATTAACAAAATGAGAGAAGGATAATATCGGGAGAATAAATCCAAACCATAAATGACCCTTTTTCCCTAATTCGCTATTTAGGGGTAATTTGGTCATAAAAATTGTATTTGTGGACAATTTCTGTCAAAATAAACATTAATGGTGTTTTAAAAAATAAGACATTTTGAAAAGTTACAGTGAATTTAAGAAAAATTGAGTTTTAAACAATTTCTTAAGGCCTCCTTCGTTAAATTGGTCAATGGATAACTTTTCAGGGTAAAACTTATCTATCTTCCCCTGGTGGATAAGCATCTTTTCAAATTGGGAGAAATTTTTATAAAATATGATAGAATTATTTTATTCATTTTAATAATTGCATTTTGTAGGTAAAAATGTTATTTTATTATTTATATAAAAATCTGAAAATCAAAATAACATGGGTAAATAAATTTATGCAGGTAAATATTAATGCACTTACCCAGGTACTTACAAAAGCACTAGACCTAAATGGAACGGTTACGAGAATCCGGAGCTTTTTTTTTTTTTCTTTTTTTTTTTTTTAATCCGGAGTGTTGACCTCTTCTGAGCACGATGTGAGGACGAATTATGTGAGGACTGAATCCGGTCTCCGGTTCTGGGTCTGTAGTGTGTTACCGATTATTGAACGGTTCGAGACAAGACTGGTACATCCTGTCCGGCTCGACCCATTGACAGCTCTAAACCAGAGGGCACTGCCAGTAACGCAGTAACGCAGTAACGCATCTGCTATCCTTCCCGCGCAAAGCGCATAAACCAGAGGTCATCCCCTCTGTGAGTCTGTTGTAAATTTCCGACCTCGAACCAGGACAGAAGAAAGCAGAAGCAGTGTGAGAAGTGTAGTAGCAAGAAAAAAATGGAGCTGAGCCTTAGTGGTAACGTTCTTAAATCTTTTACGCGGTCTGTCACCTGCCTCGCGCGGGTGGGTCACGAGCTTGCACTACAAGCTTCTCCTTCTCAGGTACCTTCTCATGTCCTGCTCTTATCTGCAATATTCTTCTATGTAACGATTCAAGTTTCATTAACCGCGTGGAATCAACGTTAATCACCAAGGGGAGTGCTTTCTTTAGTTGAATTTCAATCAAAGCAATCAATTATGACATCGATAATGGGTTAAATCATTCTCCTTTTCCTCCTCTAACCCACCATTATATTAGGTAAGTGTAAGCAAAGTTTGTTCTAATTCTTTTCAAAATCTAAGCATTAAATGATGATTTTTTTTGATAATTAGCATTAAATGATGATTAAGTTGTCCATTCACCCTTCTAGGGTTTTGGGCTTGGATTTTTGTTTTTGTGCCCTCTTCTCTAACACACACGCGTTGACAATTTGGTTTAGACCCCCAAAGGCGACTGAAATTCGTATCTCTCACTCATGTTTACTTCCTGCTGGTTGCTGTTCAGGCTGATATAAAGCGATAGAGAAGGAGGGTATTTATAAATAATTTGAGAAGGCAGGATTTTACTTCTATTAATCGTTAGTGCATTTCCTTTTCTCTTGCAGCTGTCTTTCCACACTATCAATTCCTCCAGGTCAGCCTACCAGTCAATTACATTGAAACCCGACTTCTTTGATGTCTATAAAATTTCTGCTGCTCAAGTGCAATGCAGTATGCTTTTGAAGGTATACATCATTCTATAATATGCTTGATAAAATTATCTGGGGCAATACGGTAAGCCAGTTGCACTGATTAGGTGAGTTTAGGCTGTTTGTTCTATTCTCAGGACACCCATTACAAGTGTTGATCGTCTCTGCATCAATATGCCCAACCCTGACGCATCAAAAGTGCAGTGGACTTTAGAATGCTACAGTGGTACTAAACTTCTTTCCTTATTCTTCTTTTTTTCGCATAATCTTGATTATCTAGGGGCAGGATATTTCCTAGGTGTGAGCATCTGGTTGGGCATTGAAACTCCAGGGTGATTTGCATTTTGGTATGACCACTAGTGTGTCCATGTTTTATAGGGTGGTAGCAGAACACCAGGGTGACACCACCCTAACTTCAATCTATGAATTTGAATTTGGAGAGGAGAGTACCTTATTGCATGATATGTTTATCCTAGTATGTGTTTGTTCTTTTTTGGAGAGGGAAGTTGTCCGTCCTAACTCAACTAAGCCCTGTCTGAACTACATGTCAGCTACATGAATCTTATTCTGCTATTCCGCTTTGTTCAATGCTGTATCCATTGTTAAATTACAGGCCCTGATCATTTATCACTTCTTCAATTCATACCCTTTTTTGGATAGCCCCTGGACCCTTACTCTTGCAACAGATAACATCTTCCTACTGGTGCTAGAGATGGTCTTGTTTGTTTTAGACTAAACCATTTTAGTATACTTTTCCTTATTTATCACCTATTGGAGCCATTCTTAGGTTCATTAAAATAAGTTCATTTTTGGTCCTATATTTTTTTTGGCTCATCTATCTCAACATTAACATTTTGCAACAGTCTTTTTTGGACACATTGTTTTTTGACAGCCCTTCACTTCGCTCCATACAATATTGCCGCATCATTATAGCTGTTTTATAAAATTTTCCTTTCAACACAAGTGATATTCTGCTATCACACAGGACTCTAGATGCAACAACACTCTCCTAAATCTCTCCCTTGCTGTGGATTATCTAATCAAGGTAGTGCAAGAGGTCATGTTTAGATATCTTTTGGTCTCCAGTCCTAATTGCAGCCCAATTTTTGCTCCTATTATTTTAATGCATCTTGTTTCAAAGGCATTTAGGGGCTATTAGGTTTGAGTTTGAGAACTGTCACTTTGTGCAAAAAATGCAATGGGTCGAGACGGTGTTCAGTAGGATTTCCACAGTTCTGATTTTGCATTTAATGCCTTTCTGGTTTCGTCAATTAATGCAAGCAATACACATCATGGGACCTCCTCTTAAATATGTTTGGTCAATTCATCCATTAATAATGCAAACAAATAGGGGCTAGGTGCTGAGATTTGGTGAAGTCCTATCATGATTGGAAACTATAACATCTCTCCCAAAGGCGTTCTAACACTGATTGTTGCACCCTCATACATGTCCTTGATTAGGTCCATATACCTATCTAATACTGTTTTATTTTTTTAAAACCCACCATATTATCTTTATAAGAACTCTATCATATATTATTTAGATCACTAAATACCACATGAATATATCTCTTCTTCTTTCTTAACTTTTCTATTAATTGTCTCTATAAAAGATGACTTCTATGGTTGATCTCCTTGGCATAAAACCAAATAGGTTTTTTGATATACTTGTTGTGTCATAACAAAGCTGTGTGCCCTAACTCTTATCCTAATATCATTGTCTAGTTAATATTAGCTATAAACCACTTAGATTGTTTACTGAAATGTACTCTTTGTGAAACATGGTGCAGGCATGAGGAAAGCATACTGGATCAATTGTAATGTCGAGCCTGACATACAACATCTTTCTCTGGATAGGAGACGGTTTCCAAGTAATTTTGTAGTTAGGCCTCGTGATTTCAACAGACTGCTAGCTAATTTTCAATCTTCTCTTCAAGAGATCACAGTGATTGCAACCGATCCTGCTTGTTTACCTCCTGATGCTGCAAGTGAAATAGGAGGAAAAGCTGTTGAACTTAGAAGTTATATAGATCCAACAAAAGGTTAGTTTAAGTTCTGTGGTTTTTCTGTATTCTCATTTCTGCAGTTTATCTTCTGTGGATCCTTATGCTTCTTTTGTAATTTAACTGCAGACGACAACGATACAGCCTTACACACTCAGCTATGGATAGACCCCAGTGAAGAATTCTTGCAGTATGTACACACTGGAGATCCCGTGGATGTGACATTTGGGGTGAAAGAATTGAAGGCATAGTAAACCATGTTCTCCAACCTAATTATTTCTGTTTAACTTAGACATAGGTGATAAATCATTTGTACAGGGAAGATGTTTTGCAACTCATTGGTCATGATTAACATTTGTTTGGTTGTAGCAAATCACAACCATATCATTAACATTTATCTTACTTTGTAATGCTTTTCTAATCCAACTCATCCACCAACATCCAAATAGTTCCATTTTGATTTACGTGAGGGATTGATGTTTTGTTTCCATCCAAATTGCAGGCATTCCTTTCCTTCTGTGAGGGTTGTGAAGTTGACATTCAATTGTTTTTTGAGAAAGCTGGCGAGTAAGATATTTGTAATATGTAGTTAACTTCATTTATCATCATAACCATCATCATCATTTTTGGTTAAGGTGGGGGATTAATATGTTTGTGACAGTCTGTCAGTTTTAGTAATTGTTGTTGATAAGTGGCTTTCTAACTAATGCATGCACTGGATACGAAGATTGTCTAATTGGTTGGCCTATCTTGCCATAGGCTGGAACACCATAATCACAAATTTTAACTGTGCATTTGTGACTTTACTTTCAATATTGCATGAGTACTGGTTGGATTGATGAAAGGGAAACTAATATTTAGTATATCGTTGATTTGATAACTTTACTTTCTGTTTTCCTTTTTATTTTTCTTTGGTATGCAATTTTATTGTATGATTGGATTATGATTTTGATTCTGAACAAACTGATTTTGGAGGAACAGGCCTATTCTAATGATCCCAAAATTTGGTCTAGACGATGGGTCTAATTCAGACTTTGAGGCAACACTAGTCCTTGCTACCATGCTTGTATCACAGCTTCATGAAGGAAACCCGTTTGAACATCCACCAGCAGCCACTGCATCACATGGTCAAGCTGATCAGGTAACAGGGTCCCAAGCACCACAAGCAAGGTCACGAGTGGCTGTTTCCGAGCATCCATCAGATCACACCAGAATTTGGTCTGAACTTTCAGGTAAGTTTCTCAATCACTCAACTTTGACTTCTAATATTGAGACATGGCTCTTCAACTAGCTTGATTTATAACAACTGCAGGCAAAAGTGGTGGTGGTGGTGTTGACAAAAGACAGGGTCAAATGGAAAGGGTTCCAAATATAAATGGACACCGTGCTACAGAAGGAATTAATACGATAAACAATCCAAGGAATGGATCTGCATTGGGAAACAGAACTGATGGTCCTGATCCGTATCCTGACATTGGGAAATAGAACTGATGGTCCTGATCCATATATTCATATCTTGCAAATAAAGCCCTCTCAAATCATTCTTTACTTTGATTATTTTAATGAAATTAGGATTTGATCTTTAATGGGGTGAATTGATAATCAATCTTCTGTTGCAAGTTTTTTTTTTTTATCAATAACTGTGAAATGTATTAATTAAGATTAAGAAAATTACAAAGCAAGGGGGCTAAACAGTCTTAGCTCCCTAGAACAATCATTGAACACCAAAATACAATTACAATACGACCCAAAATATAGAGTTTCTGTTCACCCCTTGCCTAGCTAGACCATCTGCCAGTGAGTTTGCACTTCTCTTTACCCATTTGTACTGAATTTCAATATCCTTAGTCAGCCACTTAAAATTTCTCTTTTCATTGTTGTAATTCCATATCCTAGAGTTTTCCTCTTTTAACCAGTTCACCACAACTTCAGTTTCCTTCTATGATCAGCTTACTAAATTGCATCTCCTTGACTCTTTGTACCCCTTCAAGAGTTGCAAGTATCTCAACCCTCAAGGAATCTCCTTCCCCTATTGGTCTAGAAAACATAGCTAATAGATTCTCATGTTCATCTCTTAAAGCTCCCCCTATTCTGGATTGCCTGGATTACCCATATTGCTGCCATCAAAATTCAGTTTAATAAAGCCATGAGGTAGAGGAATCCAACAAGAGTTTGATGCCTTCTTAGCTGAAGCTAATTTTGCAATCTCCTTCCAGTTTTTTAGCATCTCATCTACTGAGAATATTGCAAACAATGCCAAAGTTTTCAGCCAATGTATCACCCTAATATAGATGATCTCCAATATTACTTCCAAGCTTCTCTCCTTTTCTGAGAAGATCCGTGAGTTTCTCTCCTCCCAAACAATCCAACAAACTGCAGCCCTCATATACTTCTTAGGGATTGATGATCTCAAAAAATTATTGCAGCAAGAATTTGAGATCAAAGATCTTGGTGAGCTCAAATACTTCTTAGGGATTGAAGTTGCAAGATCCAAGCATGAGATCTTCATTTCACAGAGAAAGTATGTACTTGACCTACTGCGAAAGACTGGGAAGCTGGGGACCAAACCAGCAGACACTCCTATTGATCCAAATCACAGAATTAATGGTGTGGATGGTGAATTGGTAAAAGATGTGGGGAGATATCAAAGAATGGTGGGCCGACTGCTATATTTGTGTATGACACGATTAGATATTTCTTATGCTGTCAGTGTTGTGAGTCAGTACATGCATGCATCTCGGGTTCAACACTGGGAAGCTATTGAGAGGCATTCTTTTCACAACACAACACTGTTAGTGTTGTGAGTCAGTACATACTTGCATATCTAAAAAAGCACCCTGGCAGAGGCATTCTTTTCTCAAATCATGAGAATTTGAAGCTAGAATCCTATATAGATGCAGACTAGGCAGGATGCTTAGATGACAGGAGGTCTACATCAGGAGTGTGTACCTTTGTAGGTGGAAATTTGATCTCTTGGAAGATTAAGAAGCAAGCGGTTACGGCAAGGTCAAGTGCAGAGGCTGAGTATAGATCCATGGTTCATGGTGTCTCAGAACTTCTTTGGGTTAGATCTCTTTTGAGTGAGATTGGGGTGAAAGCAGAGTAACCTATGATGTTATACTGTGACAATCAGGCTGCAATCAATATTGCCCACAATCCAATTCAGCATGATAGGACAAAACACATTGAAGTTGATAGACACTTTATAAGAGAAAGGGTAACAACCGGAGAAGTTTGCTTGTCTTACGTCTCTTTAGAGTTGTGGCTGGCTGATGTTCTCACTAAAGGGGTGGCAAGGAACAAGCTTGAACATGATCTACGCAAGTTGGGAATGTGTGACATTTACTCCCAACTTGAGGGGGAGTGTTGAAGATTAATTAGTTTTATGATGTTTTTCTGAGTAGACGTTTTATGTTAGTTGTTAGATAGGAGGTGGGGACCAAAGTAGTTATATGAGTCCAAATTTTATTATGTTTTTTGAGTGTTATATATATTGTTTTATGTTTTGCCGCCCTATAAGGGCATAGTTGTCTTTGTACTGTTCTATTATTTTAGTATAAATAATAAGTGAAGAGGGCGGCCAGATTATTGCTCTCTTTTCTTTCAACTTCTCTTCTCCTTCTCTCTTCCTTCTCTCTTTAAGAAACTACTTTCTTTCATATATATATATATTTTAATTCAGCAGATTCCTACTAACACCATCAAGTCGGGCCTTACACAACGAAGCAATGGATTCAAACGCCTCTTTCTTCCCTAGGTGGAAAGGCAGTCCAACAATTCTGACCGTAATTCCATCCATCAACTTTAAGTCCTTTGAGTTTGAGCTAGGGGACCATTTCATAACTGTGACTGTTTCTTCTGCTAACTGGAAGTTCAATGCACTTACTTCCACTTCATCCTCAAGCAAGTTTATCAAAGCTTTGCAATCTTCAAAAGGAATAATTAAGACAGGACCCTTCAGTCTCAATACTTTGATTAGGTCTTCTGCTATTCTCCTCCAATCCTCTGGTTTCTTGTTCACAACAGCTACTAATTTGTTTTCCCATTCATCTTTCTCTATTCCGCAGGTTAGCTTCCTGATACCTAGGCCATTCACTACCAAGTTGACCCCCATTTCTTTCTTAGAAGTAAATCTTTCTACTTCTTCTGGAGAAATCTCTGGAAACTTCTCTTCCTTCTGCACTTTCAGAAACTCCTGCAAGATGCTTCTAATCTCCCTCCATATTACACCTTTTTTTTTTTTCCTTCAGGCAAGAAAACTAATGTTTCTTGCTTTCACCGAACACTTCCAATGCAGCCAGAAACCTGCCTTTAGTATTACTTCTTTTCTCTGCTGTGTACCTCCTCTTATCCCCTTCCTTCGAGCTTCTCCATTCTACATTTCTGTTGGCAGTAAGTGCACCATCCAAACAACCTCGAAACCATTCAACTACATCAGCCCCTACCAGTATTACCATGGCTTTCTTCATCTCCCTCATCTTCAATGATATTTTACCTTGCATTCTGGTTTTCTCGAAGAGCAAATTTTTTGCTTCAGCCTTCAAGAATCTTCTCCATGTGGATTGCTCCATTCTCTCAATCCCCAATGCCAATTGGACTTCAGAAAAATCTCCATTCTTTCTACTGATTCCATCCTAGATCAACTGTTCATGTTCAAAAGGAACAGTTGGTTTACCTTCTCTAAGTTCCTGCATTGTAGGAATGAGATGGCTTAATAACATGATATATTGGGTTGGACTTCCTACCAGGGATACAAGCCCTCTCTACATCTTAAACTTCCAAAAAGATGATGTCTGGAAATCTCCAAATTCTTCCTCACTGAAGCACCAATTGTCTCATGTGATATAATCAGGAAAACCAGAACATTTAGTAGGCTGGGATGGTCTTGGGGATGTGCATAGAACGCCTAGCGCACTAGTAAGAGAAGTGTTGCCTTGAAAGTTAAAGGACTGAGAAGAGTAATGCTACTGAGAAATGAATTGATGGCTGATGCGGGAGATGAAGAGTCAAATTGGAATTTTGTGAAAATTTATGTATTTCTGTATTTTTGGACGCTGGGGATAATTTTTCCATTTTATATTTTTCTGCAGGGTCCAACAATTGGGTTTGATTGTCTATTTATAGTTTGTTTATGTTTAAAATTTCAGTCATTGCATAAGTAGGATTAGAGTTATTAAGTCTTCTTTGAATTGAAATAGGATATGACAGCTTAATTTGAGTCCTACTAGGATTATTGAGTCTAACGGTTTGAGTCCTGGGACTATTATTAGTCTAACAGTTTGATTCCTAGGATTATTATGAGTTTAGAGTCTATAAACATGTATGGGCGTTTTACATAAAGAGCAATGAATCTTATTGAGTTTTCTTCAGCTTATGTTACTTCCAATACCCTAGAGTGATTCTAGGAACCTTATGAGTGATTTCAGGTATTTTCTCTCTTTTTTCTATTCCTATTTTCTTTCTTGTTCCTTTAAGAATCCATTACAACCATCAACAGCCATAAATTTCTAATCAAAGAAGACCATTCAACATTCTCTAAGGACTAGAATTAAGCTGGTCCTACATCAATGCCTCACTATTTAACAATTTAATAGAGTGGAATGGTGAAACAGGATTCATGTAGTTGATCCCATAAATTTTGCTGACGCTTCATTGAGCTGGTATGATAATGTTTATATACCTCTATCTGTTACAATTCTATATCTTTCTTGTGTTAGAATATTAGTGCAGAACATTTTTCTACTGATTGGCTAGTTGATCATGCTCACAAAATCATCATCAACCTAAGGATTCTCAGCAAAAACCATATAGATCATTGCAGGTGATCTATATCTTGCCTATAGGCCATTAAAGTTGAATTGGTTCAACCATCTGGATTAGTTGTGCAATCATAGAATAGACATGCAACCAATCAGAACAAAAAGTTTCTCAGAGATTAGCCTCCCACCCAAAAGACAAAAAGAGAGGAAATTTAAGGCCGATCTTATGGTAGCTCATTTTCCAAATCAATGTGTATACTCCACTCTTGAATCTATAATTTACTACAAAGTTCAATATGTCCTTGTTAAGGTTTCTGTTGTAGTGGTTTAATGAGTGGGAGCAATTCTCACAGGAGGTTGGGAGGGTGAGAGATGGTATGGAAGATGGTTACATATCTATATCTATACTACTATTAAAAGTGTGAATGTGAGTGTGGAACTTTTGTTTGACTAAAATACCCCAAATTTTGAATTTGGTCCCTCTAATTGCAAGGACAGAAATGTAACTTGAACAACCACTTTTCTTATTCAAATCCCTCTCATTAAGTCTTATATTTAAGGTATTATTAATTCCTATTAACATTCATTGAATCCTATCATTGATCGGAATACCCTTATTTTTTAATTTGGTCGGCACAAAGTGTAATTTGAACTACTACATTTTTCATCATTCAATTCCCTCTCATTAAGTCTTATATTTAGGGTGTTAACTCCCATACTTTCATTGAATCTTATATTAATCAACCATATTAAAGAAAAATAAGTGTGACGAGGAATTATTGTTTTTATTGATGATAGAAATAAAATACAAATTTAAATCCAACCCAAAAATGGAGTTGTTTTCCTCTTTGGTGGTGAGTCAACAATTCAACCTTTTGGGTCAAATGTGTTAACCCTTGATGTCACAATTAAATAATAATAAAAATTAAAAAAGACAAAAACACACAGAAGTATAAAAAATACAAAAAATGTAGAAAATGTTTGGGCACATCTCTAATATATATTCATCATATTAAACAAAAATAAGTGCGACAAATAAGAATAATTTTTATAGACAAAAATATAAAAAAATCATAGAAAAATTTTAGAAACATATTATTTATTGTCATCATCATCATCAAAAATTGCCACGTGCAAAGCTCATTCACACTTACTAGTGCTTATATAAGCATAGTTGCATGCATATATAGTTTGTGCACATTTCATTATATAGCTTGTTTTATTTGTTGGTGCTTTAAATATAGGACTGATGCCTTTTAGAATGGCATGTGTTTCCTTGATTAAATATAGAATCCGGGATCCAATGGAGATGGATAATGTGGAAGAACATCAAAGTAACTTCTTTCTTTTGTTGCTTTTCATTTGTAAAATCTTATGAATGTATTGATTCCTTCTAGTAACTTCTTCTGTTTCCCTCTTTCAGAAAGGCTTGAGATGAATGATAACAAATGGTCACAGCATCACCCTAGTAATTGGGTAGCTGCAGGTGATGATGATGAAGAAGAGGATGAAGGGGAAGTGTTTGTTCAGTCAACACCACCATACTAGGAATGACAACACTTTCTATGGGTCTACATGTTTCAGATATTTTAGAATGGTGCAGAGAAGTTGCCAATTCTCTTTCATCTCTCATAAGCAATGGTTTCTCTCCTTATGGCATATTCTCTATTGTAAGTGCTCTCATCAACTATGTTCTTTGCACACTTTTCATCATTCAACTAAGGATATTTTCCTCAACAATATTTCATGGTTTACAGTGCATTTATCACTTTGAAAATATGCCATGACTATAGCGGTTTTTGAATGGCTTGGATTGTTTGCCTCCAAGATAAAATATACAATTTGAGTACATCTCTTTGATTGGAGAGATTTCTTTTGAGAATTGCATTTGGTTGATTAGATTTCTTTTGAGCATTTTGAAGGATATCAGATTGAGGTTTGATGTGGGACAATCAGAGATTGAGAATAATCCTACAAGTTTTAGAATGTTAAGAAAGAGAAGAAAAACTAGAGCATCTTCAATTATGCTTCTGGAAGAAATAACACTATGCATAAAAAAGCAGCAGATTGATCCATGAACATGTTACACAATTATCAGCTCTGGATTGGCAGAGGATTTAGTGATTTAATTGATGCAAGGGCGATATCCATAACTATAAACATTTAGAATGTCGTAACTCATAGATAGGATCCTAGATCAGCCACTGTGGTTGCTTATTCTAGCAAGGGAAGGAGTAAAGAGGGCCTCTCTATAGTGGGATGTATCAGGCCCTGTGGTTTAGATAAACAGGTAATGGTTCTTGTGTAATCATTTTGGCTTTTCATATGAAGTGAGAATTATGTCCCCTTGAGCAATTCTCTATTGTAGGGGTTTCCTCTAATGTGTTGCATCAATGAAGCTCATTGGATGGGGTAGGTTTCTAAGTAACCAGAGCATTGGGGTGCATACTGGGAGGGGATCAAGAGCCTTTATTACTTATATTACGAATTATTAATAGTTTGTGAATTGCTTGCATAAATGTTGGTACTTACCATGGATCACAAATTATTTGTATTGGCATTCTTTCCACCTCTATGTAATTCTTTATTGGTTAATTCATCAAAAAATTCTTTATTGGTTATCTGATGAAAGATACAAGTCTATGCTACATTGGAGATATATACTTAAAAGCATGGATAAACATTTCCATAATAGATAAATAGTTAGAGACAGAGTGCCACTTAAAGTTGGAACTAGGCTCCTAACTTTGTGGAAGCAATTCAGAATGATTAAAAATTCCCAAACCATGTAGTAGTGAATTCAGAGATGGAGTAGCACCTAGTACAGGAAGATTTTGTCCCAAAGGGAGGAGGATGAGATGTTTGAGCTATATGTTCTACCTTTGTAGTGATTAACTGGAGAAGATTATTTATAGACTATCATTACGGTGTGTTAACTTTTAAGAATCAGGAAGAAACACTAATTCAATTCAGAAAACAGCAAAGCTCTCCCAAGTTAGAGACTTGGCTTTGCCAGTACAGGCTTGAAGAATTGAAAGAACAGCTACCTTCTTTAGCATTATGGCTCCTAGCACTTCAAAGAGAAGATAAGTGTTTTGCCAGTCAAGTCTAGGGGTGGATTCAAGCTGAGTCGAGTCGGATATCTGGCTTTTTGAGCTTGGTTCGCCAAAAAACTATGGGGGTTTGAGCTAGGGACTTGAGCTCAAATTCAGCTTGACTCAACAGCATGTAAGTTTGAGCTTGACTATGAGCCAAACTTCCTATAAAAATAAAAAATATACATATAAAAACTTATTAATTATACATACAAAAAATAAAAATTATATGGCTCGAAGCTTGGTTTAGACCGAACAGAATTGAGCTTTTCACTAACCGAGCTTGAATAGCTCAATTCATGTCCACCCCCTGGTCAAGCCCCAAAGGCTTAGCTCACAGCAGGCTGCAGGCCATGAGGGGAGCTGCCAGTTACAGAGATGTCATTTCTAACTGATTCTTGTCAATGACTTTGGCTCTAATATGCAGTATGTGGCCATTCAAAGCAGACTACCATTCAATAGAGAGCCAGATGTTAACTCTCACTTGACGACGTTCTGTTTTGATAGTCTTGATTTTGTTGTCAAAGTGATCTCACCACCTTAAAAAGCAGGTGTCTGTTGATTGTCTTCCTGTGTGATTTATCCAGCAAAGATTTATGTAGGCATCATCTATGTGACAGACATCTAATACCCCGATGAGTTGTCCATGTATTCAATCAATTGATGTGATGTTTCAGGTATAGCAGATCTGTTAGAAGATACTAGCGGCCGAGTTATTGTATATTCCAATTCTTGTCTGTTAGTTTCAGCTTTCAGAGTCCTGCTAGCCCCCAATAGTGAATATTGAAGAGGCAAAATTGACTCATCGTCCAGGTATTAGTGTGTTCCGTTTATTATGGAATTTGTGAAATCAGATGATGAAATGTTGAAGCAACGATATATGTTCTATTGCCTGTAAGTGGTCTTTCCATCTATATATCCCAAAGGAAAGGGTATGGCCGTATGGGTTCCTGTCTAATTACTTTATACCAAAAAACAACTAGAGGCGATTAGTTGTGTCCTGATTTCTAATACAAACAAATTTCCCTGTAATTTGATTTTGATAGCATTTTTTTTTTATTTTGGTAGAAATAGGGATATTTGATTCTCAATATATATATTAGTGGGCCCCTATGCGATGCATGGAATTGGACTAAAACTTATTGTTTTATGGAACTACACAACCTTGGGGTAGGAATGGCAATTTTCTCCATCCCCTCCAAGTACCCGGCCTCCTCGATCAGGCGGGGTTGAGAGGTTTAAAGAGAGAGGAGAGCAGGAGGAATAAGAGGAGAGGGTTGCTGACGTGGGACCTAACCGCTTTATAATATAAATATATATATATTTGTTATCAGTGTAATAATGTATTCTCCTCGTAGTCATAGTCAATCAAAAATGTTCTCCGAAGTTTGTTTTACACTTTTCCCCCAAAGCCAAATAGTATATTTTGTACGGTTATTTATTCATTTGGTCATACTATTCTGCTATCGTTCTTTTCTCCATATTTAAATTCTATCCTTTTCCTGCAACTTTCATGGTAAACAATTATTGTTTAGGCTATGTTTGTTTGGCTGTAGTGCAAATTTATCTATACTAGTACAAATGCATGGGAGAATACAAATTCTGGTTTAATTTTGTTTTGAGTTTTATTTAATTCTTCTTCGCGACCTAATTCTCAGTGTAATTGACTTACTTTTTCTATGGCCTATTTTATTGGCAAAACACAAGAAAAATAGTCTTGATGCGGTTGGTATTATTAGGTCCGGGTTATACAGCATAGTGCACCTCATGGTTTTTAAAACCAACCCGGTGACTGAGCTGGTCAGGGATCTGGTTACTGGGTCGAATGGTCCGATCATTCGAATCGAACGCTCGGACTGTTCTGACAAAAAAATAAAAAACGGTCAAAACCGTTCAAAGGTTAACTGCCTGGTTCAACAGTTCGCTGACCAAAATCAACGATTTTGGGAAGAAATCCGATTTTTGGGAAAAATGGAACCGGCCAGTTCCTGGTTTTTCCGGTCCGGTCCTTATCTGGTCTGATCCAAGTGTTTTCTCAATAAAAAAACAAAGGTAAAATCCTTAATTCTTATACAACACGCATGCGCATACACACATACGAGTCTCATGACCCATCAAATATAGACACTGGGTGGGTATGGGGCAGGGCACCCTGGCGGAGCAGGAATTCAACCCTCATCCAGAATCTTCAATGTTTTTTCCAAGGAGAAGAACCATATAAAAATACATAAAATTCTACCATTTAAATGTAAATATCAAAGAAGAGTTTTGGGAATTTTGGCAAAATAGGATTGTGAAAACCCTAGGTCACCGTATATACTCGAGTATTTCAGAAATAAATATTAAACATAAGGTAATTATAATATATTAATACCATTAAACCGCCCCATTCGGGGCCCGAATAATTGCCATACATTAAAAAAAGATGTAAGATGTGTTCGGGATTCGGTTGTGTTAAGTATCAAATTTTGGGCCCATCCAACAATTGATGTTTCTCTTTCTTGTTTTTGTTGGATAAATTCAGCCAATGTTTTTAACCCGCAGTTGAAGTTGGTTGAATCGTTCGAGCCGTCATTCAGTTAGGATTTTGGGTCTGATTCAGTCAAGACCTGTTAGATGGTATCGAGTTGCGGGTTGCACATTTGATACACAAAAATTTTTTGGAGGTCATAACTTTGCATTCCAATATCTGATTGAGTTTTTTTTTTTTTATTTTAGGTAATTTCTCAAGATCTATGCATACCAAGGCGCCTATATGTCTTGCCTCGCTATTTTTATGAAAAAACATTTTTTTGGCCTCAAATTATAATTTTAAATATTTTTTATAAATAAAAATTAAAAACATAAATTAAATATAAAATATCTAAAATTAATTTGTACATTATTTATTATATGTATATATTTAGTACATATATGTGCTGAATGCTGATATATGGTCTGTACCGTTCGGCTTAATCGGTCGAACCGGTGACTCGGAACCCGAAGGCAAGAATGATTTGGCATTCGTGTCGATCTTTAAAACATTGCATCCAGTTGATTGGGAAACGTGGCTGCAACTTGCAAACTTTCTGTAAAATGTTATATTCGAATTTTCTAATTAATTATTAGGGTTTAAATGGATTAAAGATAAAAGGGGGGGGGGGACAACTGGATCGATGGAGGTTAAAAGTCGGGACGCGCAAACACCGACCTAGCAATCCGCGCTGGGCCCCAATCAATGGCTGCGTGCAGGTCACGTCACGTTGGCTCCTCTCCTTCATTAAACGCCCCGATAACGCCCTTCCTTTTCTTTCTTATATTCCCTCTTCTCTTCTTCGTCTTTTTGGTCCTTTCTCTCTCTTTCCCATACATACATACATACGTGGCCCTCTGATTTTATTTCTTCTTCCTTTCAATTAACCGTCCAGGCCTCCGAGTGTCGTTTGGCGTTTGATAGAAAAAAACCAATAACTGAATGATTTATTACTTTTTTGCTTTTATAATGAATTAGCCTGGGAATAAAGGCCTAGAATTGGAATCCAAATGTCCATTCTGATTCCAGCCATTTAAGCCATGTTTAGTTTATTGCTTTGGGCATCATTCTCTTAATTCTTTTTCATTTTAAATATGAATAGACAAGAATGAATAACTTAGTGTTTGGTTACAAAATTCTTTCCAGGGTCACATTCTTTTTAGAACGAAAAATCAGTCCCATAGCATAAAAAGTGACTAATCTGCAGTATTAAAAATAATAATGTCCCATCTTGCTCATTTCATTCTTTGAGGAAACTCTACCTATACAACTATTGCCATAGATGTTTACCTTTGTGAAAGCACTTTTACAAAAGTACTTTTGTAGTAGTTTTACATGAAATCACTTTTACGAAAGCACTTTAATGGAACTATTTTTATGAAAGTACTTTTATGAAAGCACTTTTACAAAAGCACTTTTACGAAAGTACTTTTATAAAAGTATATTACTAAATCACTTTTATGAAAGTACTTTTACAAAACATCTATGTCAATTGATAAACATTGACTATTGGAGACATAGGTTAGCAGTTTGTAAGTACCGACACGATTTTTTTTTTTTTTTTTGAAGAATGAAAATGAGCAACATAAGACATGTGCTAGTCTGAAAAGAATTCATTTTTATGAAAAAAAAGTGTTTGGTTCATAGTAGTATTTTCTCATTCTGCTTATTTTTACCAATTCTTTTCCATTTTAGAATTTCATCTTGGGTAAGAATGAGAAAGAATCCATTCACTAGTGTGGGCCTCATTCTCTTGATTCTTGTTCATTCTAAGCAAAAACGGGCAAGAATGAATTACATTAGAGTGCTTGGTTACAAAATTTTTGCCAAGGGCCACATTCTTTTTAGAATGAAAAATCAGCCCCATGGCACAAAAATTGACTAACCTACAGCATGAAAAATAACCATGCCCCATCTTGCTCATTTCATTCTTTGAGGAAACTCTACCTATAAAACTGTTGTCATAGATGTTTACTTTTGCGAAAATACTTTTACAAAAGTACTTTTATGAAAGCACTTTTACGAAAGTAGTTTTACGAAAGCACTTTTATGAAAATACTTTACGAAAGTATTTTTATGAAAACACTTTTATGAAAGTACTTTTATAAAAGCATTTTTTACGGAAGTATTTTTACAAAAGCACTTTTACGGAATTAGTTTTACAAAAGCACTTTTGTGGAATCACTTTTATAAAAATACATTACTAAATCACTTTTATGAAAGCACTTTTATAAAAGCATTTTTACGAAGGAACTTTTACGAAAGTACTTTTATAAAAATACTTTTATAGAAGTACTTTTACAAAAGTACTTTCATGGAAGTATTTTTACGGAAGTACTTTTATGAAAGCACTTTTATGGAAGTACTTTTACAAAAGCACTTTTATAAAATCACTTTTATGGAAGTTCTTTTGTGGAAGTACTTTAACAAAGCACTTTTACAAAATTACTTTTATGAAAGCACTTTTAGGAAAGCACTTTTATGAAAGTACTTTTATAAAAACACTTTTACAGAAGTTCTTTTGTGGAAGTACTTTTACAAAAGCACTTTTATGAAAGCACTTTTACAAAAATACTTTTATAAAATCACTTTTATGAAAGTACTTTTACAAAACATCTATACCAATTGGTAAACATTGACTATTAGAGACCTAGGCTGGCCAATTTGTGATCAACGACTTTTTTTTTTTAAGAATAAAAATGAGCAACAAAGGACACTTGTTAGTCTGAAAAGAATTCATTTTTAGGAAAAAAAATGTCTGGTTCATAACAATATTTTCTCATTCTACCTATTTTTACCAATTCTTTTCCATTTTAGAATTTCATCTTGAATAAAAATGAGAAAGAATGAGATTTGAACCAAACATGGCCTTAATTGGACTTAATGAGATTCTGATTCCCATTTTCCTGGAATGAAATTTTCCCATTTGAGGGAATGGTCATTTCAGCCTATTCTCTTGAGAATGACTATTTCATTCTAATCCGCCAAAAAAAAAAAAGGATTTAAAAACCCCCTTAAATCCTACTTTTCTTTATCCACATCAATTCATCTTGTGAGTCATACGTATCTTATAGAATCTGATTTCAATTCTTGTCTGAACCAAACAAACGAGGAAATATATGATTCCGATTCCAATTTTAATTCTAAGAGATTTTAAATCCAACTCTCTGATAATGGACCCTGAATTTGGATTGATTATTTACTGCATGTTGTATTACCTCACAAACATGAAACAACAAAGCAACAAGTGATTCAATTCAGTCATATCAAACGTGTGAACAACCCCCCAAAGTATGGGGACGTCGTCTGAATTAAGAAACACTGCATTTGCAAGCTGTGTTTGGACCAAGGACCACGTATGATGATCACGATGGTATCACAATTCAAATACTAATTTGTCATCACAAGGACAAATTGAAGGGTACAAGGACTTTCGGTTTTGGACTTGTTATTTAGTGGGTCCCACTGTTCTAGACCCTTTTGTCCGGTCCAATCACCCATGACTAGTTTGTTTCTTTTCCCTCACTTTCTATACTGACAGCACTTTGGATATGGTAGGTCTACTGCCGATATTACTATGGTTTTGGCCATCTTTCCACGTGGCAATCATATAACTATTTTATGATTTATTTGGTACCTGTCCCAAAAAAGAAATGGGGTTCCCACTCTGCCATGTTTTATTTTATTTTTTTCTAAAACATCCAGGGTTATCTTATCACTCCCCAACAGGACGATGACATCCATGTAAATTTGTAGTGAGTAATAAAAAAGGAAAATTGCTGAAGATGTAGTGCCTGAAGCTGAAGATAATTCTCAAAATTTTGAAAACAAAAAGTAAATTAAAAAAAGTATGTGCATGCATTCAACTATTTAAATATAAAGATAAATTTCAACATATAACTAGATGCACAAAAATTGAATAATCAAGTATACATAAAAAGCACTAGTTTATAAGTCCACGTATATTATAAAGCCATACAAACTGATTTTATAAAAATAATAATAATATTAAACAAATATATTTAAGGGTCCATTTGGTTTATAGTTGAAATCGGAATTAGAATGATCTATTACCATAGTCTATTTGTAACAAGAGTCGGAATGAGAATTGGAATCAGCTGAAATGATATTTCATTCCCAAGAAAGGGCGAGAGAATGACCACTCTCTCAAATGGGTGAATACTACTTCACCATGGGTGGGAATGGTATCCCAATTCCATCCAATCAAACAGTTGGAATTGAAAATGAGCCATTCCCATTTAGATTCTAGACCCCTATTTCTGCAAACCAAACAAGCCCTTAATTTAATAAAACTAAAGTTCTAAGTATTTGTTTCACAAAGAGCATTGCAAAGATATTTATGAGATGAGTCTGGACTATTGCCTTTTAGGCTCAGTTTGGAAGGAATACAAATACAAATATAGAGTGTAAACCTTTATTTTGTATTATTTTGGAAATATATGGACAAAATGGAAAATTAGGATATGCGTATATACAACTCCGTATCTGCTGAAAACAAGATGTGTACAATATGCTATATAATTCCAATCACAAAAAAAATGTCAATTGGTGGTAATTTGGTAATAGTATAGATCATTGACACGTTTGTTTGTGATTGGGATGTGTAGACGTCTTGTTTTTAGTTGATACAAACAAGGTTTAAAATTTTGACACGATACATTCGATACGGGACGTATTGTATCGTATCTTTGAAAAATAGATACAGGATATGTACAGAAATCGGATGTCTCGTCTTTTTTTCATGCATGTTGGACTCGTATTGGACAGTATTGGGGCGTATTGAGGGTGTATCGGGGCGTACCAGTAGCGTATCGACGAAAAAGATATACCAAAGAACTAAAAAAAATAAAGGGGAAAAACAAGCTTCTTTTCCCTGAAATAAGCCTTCTTTCACCCTCAAATGACTCTAAAACTCCAAACCTCATTCCTAGAGTGCTAGATTTGCAAGAAACAAGTGTGAATTGTTATTTTTTTGAAAATTTTTCAAATTTAAAAAAAATATGGCAAAAATAGGTAAGTTTTTTCAATTTTTTATAATATATTGTGATTTCTTTTTTCTTGAATGTTTAAATTTATATTGATCTACATTTCTTACATTCAAAATCATAATTTTTTTGTGTTATTAATAAATTTATGGAAATTTCATGAAGATATTTGGGGAAAATATAAATTAATAAAAAATTTGAAAACGTAATTTTTCTCTACCTATAAAGACTATATATGTTTTAAATCTATGGATTTATCTATCATATCCATAGAGCAATTGAAATTTCTTCTTTAATATTATTTTATTTTTTATATTTTAGAATAATAATTAATTATATTTTATCATTTGATCACAATAATTGAATATATTATAATTCTATGGATGATCTATCATATCCACAGACCAATTGAAAATTCTTATTTAATAATAATTATTTTTTTTATTTTATATTTTTAGAATTAAAAAATTAATTAATTAATTAATTATATTTTATCATTTGATCACAATGGTTGAATATATTATAATTCTATGGATGACATATCCACAAAGAAATTGAAATTTCTTCTTTAATAACTATTTTTTGAATATATTATATAATGTTTATTTATTTTTTATAATTTTTGGATAGGAGAGTTGGGTTTTTGCCATCCCATAAAACATTAAAACTTAAGAATTATAATTTATAAGTTGTAGTTAAGCATAGGTTTTTTAATGAAATTATAATTAACTACAATATATTTCTTTATAAAATCATTAAAATATATTAATTTAATGTATATACACTTCATTGAGGTCTTATATTTAGTTTTATTGATATATTTTTATGATTTATTAAAGTATTTATAGTGTTTTCAAACGTATCTATGTATATCTTAGTTTTTCTCCGATACGCATGTATATCCAAGGCGTATCCCGATATGTTTCTTAAAATTGCTTTTTCGATACACTTGGCGTTTTCAATACTTTGAACCTTGGATACAAAGTCTATGGAGACATTAAAAAACATTAAGAGTCTTGGTTCGTAAGAATAAGGGCTTAGAATCGGAATTGAAATGGTCCATATCGATTCCAACTGATTGGTTGGTTGGGTGGAATGAGATTCTAAATCCTGTTCCTGGCATAATGATATTCCCCATCTGAGGGAATGGCGGTTCTGACCTCCCCAAGAGGGAATGAGATTCTCAATTTCTCATTCTAGCTGGCCAAATAATTGGGTTAGGCTTTGGCCAAATTCGAACTACCTAAGGATTAGTCTGGGCTCGATCAAAAAAAAAAAAAAAATCCCGATTTCTTGAGCCTGAACCCAGTCTGAGAACCAAAAATCCAAGTCCAATTTATGCAAAATTTCAGGCTGGGCCCGTTCAAGTTGCACCCTACCTATTTGGGAGGGCTACGTTTGGAACGCATTGTGATAACTGAGCCGCGGTGGCTAAGCACCCGTGTGTTTCGCAGAATGGATTCATATTTGAGCAGCGGTTTGAATGTTAGGAGAGCCCATGTTGACTTTGATTTTTACCAAACACAGCCAAACGTTCTCAAGTGAAGCTCAGTTGGGAATGCCAGAAGTCGCATTTGTGACTGTGAGAGTTTTTAGTTTTCACTTTTTACTGGAATCCAATTGTTTTGAATCCTGAGTTTTCATTTAGCCTCGTTGGAAAATCGATTTTTAAGCAGGTTGAATGCATATAGTGGCTTTCAGGGCTTTTTAGTTTTCACCAAACATAACTTTCTATGCGGGGCCTATCTTATAAACTATAAAGCCATGAGCCAAGGCGGAAAGCCCTCTATCACAAAGCGGCTAAGCGGCTAAGCGGCTTGGCATTTAACAAAGTACATGAACATGAACCCAGAAAGTAGACTTTCTGCTGAAGGCTGAAGCTATTATCGGTAGTTTCTGGAAGCGGTTCAGTCAACGCAGAAATCATCCCAAACAAGCTCTTAGCTGATTGACAGCGAATCTGAGCTCTTCGGTATTCTCACCGAATATAGCTAATAGGCTGTCCGTAAGGAAGTGGAAGCCATTGTGTGAAAATGAAAGCCTTTCCAAACGGGCACTAGGACACGTGGATATAGATCATGAAAGAAAAAGCCATATTACAGCTGCACAGCAGCGATGGACGAGGAACCAGGAACCCCACCTCCTTGAAGACTTGAAGCTGACCCGAGAGCAAAGAAGCAACATTGACGGTTAAACTCAAGACTAACGGCGAGCGTGTTAACGATAACGGAAAGGTGGGAGGAGACGTGTGTTTCTCTCTTGATTCTTGGAAGGATTTGGGGGAAAAGGAGAATCGATGCCGTCTTCTTCCCTTATCTTTCCCCTTTATTCTAACATTTTAATTAATACCAATCTACAGTCAACTAAGCATCTCTTGGGTCCACCAACTAATACCCGCATTTTTTTCATTCTTATTACGAAACTGCCACCCTAGGACGGATTTTTTTCTCCCTTTCGCCTAACCTTAAATTATAGATTGACATTTAATTTATTGAATCTTAAAATAATTAAAAAGTGTAAATTACAAAGACCTATGGCGTTAGTGACAAACACCCTTAACTTTTATTTACAACAAAGACATTCTTGAATTTTCACATTGCAACAAATGCTCCCTTTATTAGAGTTTTATCTGTTAATTTCGATATTCTTTAAATTACCCTTTTTAGGCGGTGTTTAGAATCACGGGTGTTTATCTCCGGTGGGTAAGCGTTTATTCATTGTTTTGTTGATGTGGTGCCTAATGATGCTTAATTGTTAATAAATTATTTCATTATTGTTTTTTTCGATTTTGAAAACAAATCAATTACAAACGTTTAATAAATAAACGGAAGTTATACCAAATACATACTTATTCATTTGAATGATTTATAATTTCATTAATTTTCTAAATATAACATTAAAGTTCTCTTAGTTGCTCCAATAGATCTTTGTAGATTTCTAATTAGATTCAATCTTCAAATTGAAATGGTAGAGGTTTCCCTTTAATAGATATAAATTTATGGTTTCTTTGGTTTTTCTTGATTCATTGGATAAATGAGGATAATTTTTATATTTTAAGATGAAGATAGATATTTATGTGAATGCAGCAGGTGAAATGAATCAAGATTAAAAAAAAAAAAAAAAGCTTTTTTATACTACTTAAATGATTCTTGTTATTTTAGTTGATTTCTTTTTAAGAAAATGGAGGTATTTTTTATTAATTAAGATTTAAGAGAAAAGGGCAAAAAAGTAAATAAGAAAGAATTAAGTAAACATCTTGGCAATTTAATGCATTACCTCACTTGACTCAGGATACTTTTGCAAATTGAAAGTTCAAGGGTCGTAGCAAATAAAATTCAGGAATTTTTGTAATTTATCCTAAAAAAAAACTCTATTTTGGGATAAAAAGATAATATTTTATCTACGTTGATCCATAAATCTAGGCCCATTTAAGAGGCAGCGTTTAGTTGTTAATCTCGAAGCAGGACCCACCAATCAAAATTCACAGTTATCTGCGTTTCTTTCTTCGAGAACAACGCTGAAATAAATAAAATAATAAATAACAGTGTAGACCTTGGAATGATGGAACACCAAGTGCCATTTTCGTAAATAATCCATGAAATCAGTGTCAAATTGTTTCATGGACCCATGTTATAACACATGACCCTGCCTACCCTGCATCTTGTCACTGCGCCGGTGAAGGAGAGAGAAGACAAGAAAAGCTAGAGAGAGAGAGAAAGAGAGAAGGGAAGAAAAAAAAGAGCGAGCTGAGCTGATTCACGACGACGATAATGGCGATTTCTCATGGGTTTCTTTTGATAATCGGCGTCTTCGTCACGGCTGTGATTATATCGTCCTCCGCCGTTGATGCCAGTGGAGAGCACCAATTGGGTTGGCTGCCGACGATATCAACCTGCCAGGGCTCGATGGGGGAATGCATGGACGCCGACGACGAATTCGGGATGGACTCCGAGATCAGCCGGCGCATTCTAGCGACCAACCAGTACATAAGCTACGGAGCTCTGCAGCGAAACACTGTACCCTGCTCCCGACGCGGCGCATCTTACTACAATTGCAAGCCCGGAGCTCAAGCCAATCCTTACAACCGCGGTTGCAGCGCCATTACCCGATGCCGGCGTTAGTTCTTTCTTTTTCTGATTTATTCCTCTTCTTTTCTTTCCTGGGATTTACTTGGGAATATGCGGTATACATGGTGGGTGAGGAGGAAGCTGGTGTCGGTCGTTGTTTGAATTTACATGGGATCTTTCTATAATCATAATTGACTGTTTGTGTGTAAACAATTCTTTCCTTTTTTTTTCTTCACAATTATTATTTACTTATATATATTTGATTCATCTCTTATCTCCTGGGTATTTGATATTTCTTCTTCTGTTTCTTTTCCTTTTTTTTTTTTTTAATTCTGGGTTGCTTTTGCTCTGGTTGGTAAAGGAATTTATGGGTCATTGGAACTCGTAAAACGCATATCAAACGGTTGAAAAAACAGAGATCAATTCAATAACGACCAAGCTCTCTCTCTCTGGTTGGTCTCCTTCCGTACTCATTCTTTATTCGGCTTTTCAGATGAAGCTGTGCTCTGTTTTGGTCTATTAATGTCATTTCCTTTGGTTCTGGACTTTTACTGATCGCGCTGTAACTAGTATTTTCTTTTTGGAACCCTAACTTTATGTGATCGAGTTTGAAATTGGAATTGTTGTTGTCAAATATGAAATACCCATCTTTCCTTTTCCAAAGTATCAAGGTAGAAAGGTTTTGTGAAGAAAGGAATAGGAAGGCAGCAGGAGAAAAAGGCAGATTTCTTCCGTCTCAAGTAAAATGACTTTTGAAAAATCATGACCAGAAGGACGCATTCACGCCACAAATTCGTCTTTCGAAAAGAAAATTGGTAAAGATATTTTCAAACAAATGGTATGTGATGAAGAGAGATGAAGAAGCGACTTTTGAGTTTGGATCCTGTGCAGTAGAGATAAAGAAATGAAAGAAGAGTTTTTGATACAAACAAACACTTTTTGTTTTTGTTATGGGTAATGTGCTTGAAAATTGGATGGTGGTGATGAAGGGTGGGCAGTGGGCCAACCGTTTAGAATTCAAATCACAAAATTGCGCTCAAGAATCAACGGTTGAAATCTGTGGCAAGTGAAGGCTTTCACGAGGATGGCATGATTATTAAGGCGGAGCGTGTAGAGCAGGGGGCTTAAAACATTGTTGTGCATTGGTGGTGGTGGGGTTGATGAATGATAATAATGGAGGTATTACGTTACAGACTCCATAATCAAATCAAAGCCAGCTGTGGTGGGCAGTGGCTCCCCAGTCTCCACCTATGTTTCCTATATATAATTGCCAGCCAACCCAAAATGATCTTGCAAAGTGCAAACTGTTATGGCCTGTTTGATTTACAATTGTAACTTAAAATCCTTAGAAATTGAATTGAGCTATTCCCATAGCTTAAAAGCTGGAATGAGAATTAGAGATGAAAATGAATTTTAGATTCTAACTCATATGGTTAAAATTCCGAATGCATGCCATTCTTCCACCAGAGATGAGAATGAGATTCCAGACCCTATTCCCATGAGGCAAACGGGCCCTTAATGAGGAAGCCTAGGAGTGCTAGCGCCTGGGTGATTTGAATAATCATTACCCCGACCAGCGACCAGCGACCAGGGTGGAGTGTCATTTTTGAGCAACCACGGCCAGCTGCATGGCCATTTGACTGCCATCCCATCCCATGAAGTCTTTACAGGGCAACACCACTGCACATGCAGACGTGGGGACAGACAGCAGTGCAGGCAGCTTTAGGGGCATCTGAGAATTCTGAAACAATGCACGTAATGGTTATTGGTGATAGACTAGTAGTAGGACACACACACACACACCAGGACGTAGCTCCCAACTCCCAACCATCGGTCTAACCGACATTTCCCAACCGCTGAACATGGGGCTGGGGCCTTTTTCCGTTCCCAAGTACACCAAGTTCCATCTGCATCTGCATGATGGAGTCGGAGGTTGCAAGTTGAGCAAGGATACCCTACGCTTTTCTCCACTTTCGGCTATCGCGCATATATTCAATTTCACTCAGATCCCTCGCCCAAGCAAAGTGGATGTTCTACTTTTATTAGCTGCAAGGCCCATCGCCACATGCAACGTTCCCCCACTACACTTCAATCCAAGAATCAGACCAACCACACACCACAACGCCTATGAAAAAACAAATACAGCATATGATTCTCTCTCTCTCTCTCTCTCTCTCATGTCACAGAAATTGAAAATGAAAAAGAAAAGCTTTATGTCACAAACTCATGAAACACAATAATTAGCAGTTCTAAATTTTCAGCATCCGTTAACAACAAAGAAAAAAGAAAGTAGACAAATTTAATTCTTTAAGATCTGTAGAGCACAAAGTAGTGGGGCTGGGCTCCGACATTTGGATTCACAACAACTACGATCCTAGAATCATGCTGAACCATCTGATGATTTGGCCTCTTCTGGCTTTGGCTTGGAAGGGGCCAAGGGAGAAGTAGAGCCCTCTGTTCCCATCTCATTTCGTAGCTCGTTGATGCTCTGTTCCAGCTCATCTATTCGCTGGCCCATCTCATCGAGTGCTTTCTAGTTAAAGAAACCAGGCTCCTTCATTCGTTCACATCATTCCCAGTTGCAAAAAGACAGATAAAACATATTCATAACTTGAAATAACCTATAAATCCCATATCAGATTACAAAAGCAGAAGAGGGGACACAAAATCACAACTATTCACATCAATAATGACAGAAGGAAGCTATTTTTGTGCCACAAAAACACATACAAAAGAGGAGTCGGGACCTGCCATTGCATCTTGCAGGCCAACCCTTTCGTCAATAGACTCAATACTACACATAATGACCTACCTGTTTCTTGCAATCTTCTAATTTAAAGAAACGGTGTATAGTGGACAATTAATGATGGAAACATTAATTACCATGCAGGGGCCAACTTAATTACGATCACGATACTCATTGAATATGCAACACGTTTATGGCATTAGAGTCAGGAGAAAGACTCCTCCTTATAGCCTCCATCCAACGCAAGTAGTTTGGTCGGTTGAGATTAACCCCAACAAAGCCCTGTTTTAAATACACTCAACCCAAACCAACATTCAACCAAATGGGAAGTGCCAATTGGCTCGGTTGGTAAGGTCTCTGGCTGGCTGGTTGTAACAGAGATTTGGGATGGATTGGTCCTCTGCCTTCACCTGGGTTAGGGGCTATGGCTTT
>NW_010729096.1:5962060-6011996 GCF_000365185.1 Nelumbo nucifera | reverse complement strand
CCCATTGGGAAGAGCCCCATGACCCCCCTCCCCCAACAAAGAAAAAAATTAATGTCTTCGATCATAATACAGCCTGATCAGATATTTTGCTTGGTTGAAACTTGAACCTAATTCAAAACATGTGTACAAGCATGCACATCCACCATCCACCCATACAATAGCAGTAGTATTTTAGAGAATACCCACCCCATACCCTCTTATATTATATAGACATGCATATATACATAAATACATACCTATATTAACATATTTAAGTCAATACAAATATAGCATATCAGGTCTAGACTTCCAGTTGGGTCAGGTTGTTGACTAGTGCCTCGACCCTAACACAAGTTGTACGGCTACCCAACCTTTTTCCAGGTTGGGTTCGGATTGACACTGACACAAGTTGTACGGCTATCATGTACCAATGTACTAGATTTCTACACATGAAACTACCATGGCTATCCACAATATTGAACCAAGGAAAAAGGATATTCTTTGTAATAATGGAATCAGACATTGCCTGGAACCTAGATTGCTGCAAAACCATAACAAAGGCACAATCAGAGGATACAGGTTATGGGGATAGCAAATAGAAATAGCATACTAAATAAGAAAGAAACTCACCATCTGCTGAAGAAGATTTTGCACCTGGAAAACCAAATAGAAGATCCAATTAGGCCAAAGCTATACACCAATTAACTGGAGGAAATAGTACATGTAGACATGATACAGGCACAACAGAAGACCCCCTCCAGACATTTTTGAAGTAAAAAATAATGTGATTTTCACTTGTTGGAATTTTCCATCTGTTATATATTCTTTAACCAAGTCACAGTTGTTGGTTTGAGGATTGAAAGGAGCAAATAAAGTTCCAGAAAATAATAGATTAGAAACTTTAGAACCACCAACAGAATGTGTAAAACTGTGCCTTCAAGGCAACAATCATTGTTTGATAACCCACGCCATATATCTTCTAAGGCTCAGTTTGGAAAGAGTACAAATACAAATATGTAGAGTGCAAAACCTTATATTTTGTATTCTTTCTTATGTATTTGTACTCCTTCCAAACTGAGCCTTAGCAAAAGTTTTTGACTGTGCAAAGAATGCAAAGATCTAACCAAGTATAAAAATCTGGTTGACTATCAATAGAGGGAACATCCTACTTCTGGCATGTGCAATCAAATCATGCCAAATCCATCCTCAACAACAGATAGTAAGCACTAAGTTTTCCTTCCACCCTTGAAATAAGATGCCTAAAAATGAAGCCCTCACATTATAAAATCTTAAGAACTTACAAAAGCAGACATATCGGCGGTGGTTTGCTTAGAATCTTCTGAATCATGTCCATCCTGCCACCATAGTTAATCAAATCTTACTGCACGACATATACGTAAAGAATATAGCCAAAGAGGGGCCATGGTATGTAACAAGATAATGAACTCAAACAAGCTCAGAATTTTAAAGCATTAGTGTAAACAAGCTGATGGTGGCTAAAGAACTGCTTTCCACAATTATCAAGCCCATTATATTCATAACTATAATGATGATTGCAATGAGAAATTAAAATGATTGGGATCATCCAACCAGGCTGATCTGTCCCAAGGAATTTTATTGGTTTTAGTTCCTTTTTACCCTCTTATGAAAGTTTCTAGGTTGGGAGCCAGTACAGAACATGCACCCTGTTATAATATAACCTGGAGCATTTGAATTTTGTGTATGAGGCCACATTATGGCATCAAACGAGCAGAATTTCTAGCATTTGACAGAATAGCAACTCAATTCCAGAAGCCCCAAGCCTTATTCCCACCATTCAGTGTTGCCCATAAAAATATTATTTCAACATTTGTTATGTTTGCAGCAGTTAATTCTTATTTTAAATTTCTTAAGGTATAGTTTTGTTTCGTGGAGTACTGGGTTCTTAAATGTACGATTTTTAATTGACTAGTTAGTGTATTAAAGGATGCAGTTAATGTTAATTATGTTAGTTTCCTAATCAAGCCTATATTCAAATGCAAGTGATCCATTGGCAGGAGAACTAAGGAGCCAATGTCTCAAAAGAAAGGTCTCTTGAGAGATTCTAGGAGGCCTTCCACCCTCAAAGTAGAATCTCTTATCTATTTCACCTCTTTTTTTTTATCTATCTTAAAAAAGCACATAATAGAATGGTATCAGAGTGGACAACCCTTGGGCTAATGGAGGAGATAAAAAAGGCCCAGCATCTACTGAAAAGCTATGAGTTTCAAGAGAAACGGCATCCTAAAAGGTTGGAGCAAATTTTGAGCCTTAATCAAAACATAGTACCCATCAAGAGCAATGATGACAATGGAAAACAAAAATCATTAGACACCATTGCCACCTATACTCCTAGCCACCAAGCTGAGGAAATCATGATAGAAAAAGATGATTGGGCTAAAGTATTGAAATATTACAACAAAAAAGCTAACTTGATTCTATAATCATAAAAAACTCTAGAAGATAAGGTGCAATTGTTGCACACAAGCTTATCAGAATAAAAAACAATCTAGGAATATTTTTCATGGGCCTTTTTTCATACTACCCACTGGCTGAGCTTCAACTCTTTCATCCAGTCAGTAGAGCCATTGTAATAATATGGGAGCCAAGGTGATGATGACCTTGGGGACAGGGTCAGTTTTGTGGGAGACTGGATGCTACATGTCTAGTAGTTATATTTTGAATTTCTTTAGGTGGTTTTTCGTTTATGGAGCTCTTGCATGTCAGTTTTTTAAATGAGTAGTTAGTGTATTAAAGGGTATTGTTAGTTGTGTCAATTTCCTAATTCAAGTCTACATATTATTATTAAATTAGAAGTTTGCTTAAACAAACTTTTCTTCTCAGGCGGTTTCAGTTTCAGAAGGTACTCATGTTAGTAACTAACCCAAGCAGCTTTTCCTTCTAATTCACTTCAAACTGAACCCTAATTCTTTAATTCTTAAACTATATCTTCTCAACCCATCTTCACAAAATGGAAAGAAAGAGGGGAAGTGGATAATGCCACAAAAGATTTTATTTATTTTCAAGTTAAAAATATCACAAGTGTATAGACTATGAATACATTCCAATGAAGCAGTACTACGAAATAATGTGGTACAACCTGTAATGCTTATTCACAATTAATGAGTTGAAAATAAGATTAAACATCTAGACACGAAGTCATTCGTAGTAATTGACCGGAAATAACAAATCCAAGACAGCCGGCCTTTGTCATACCAAAATTGCTACATGATATATGGCGTCAAAAATCAACACTAAGACTTCCCCTCAAAGCACAAATGAAGTAATAAACCAAAAAAGTACCATGAAGACAGCCCACAAATCACAATCAAATTAGACTGAACAAATGTATGTAGACGCTTGAGACATGCCATTGTTTTCATGCACTGAAGTATAAATTGTGTATGTAAGCATGTGTTACGAAGTAAGTTATCCCATCGGATGCCCCAGAAAGGATCAAGGCACCTTTTCCGCCATTCTTCTCCAATGCGGGCATCATTACTCCTTTAAAACCCCTCATACAATTTAGGAGCTCAAAAACGCAGCGGATGTTTAGTTATGCGTAAATGGGAGAAGACTGAGATAACTAATTCAGAGAGATTCAAGTAACGAAGGAAATATGAAAGTTAGCATACAAAAGAGAGCATCAACGAGAGTATTCGAATATGACCAAGGATATTAACCGGAGATGCTAGGCTTTGAAAAATATAACCAAAATTTCTGAAAACCCTAACTCAGTCTGGGTACAGGTGACATTCCACATGTATCAAACAGTTTCTAGGAAATTTAAAGAGAAGATAGGCATGATTAGTCGGTAGTTATAGAGAAAAGGATAAGAAAAGACGGAAATGATCGATGGTTTCTGCAGAAAGGAATTGAATATATGCGAAAATTTACCATTTTGATAACGAGCGACCTCTCTCTAGTCTCTTCCTCCTTGCTTTCAGACTCGGTGGATGGCCTGGACTTCGCTTTAACACTGTGGAGTGCGGAGTTGTAGAAGGAGAAATAATCGTACATATAATAGAAATTTCTACAGATACAAAAATGCCCCTGATATTACATCGTAATCACCCCTGTGCCATCATGGATGGACTTTGAATAATTTGCATTTCGGATCATTACCGGGTCGGGATCATCTAAAACGGAAGTAGGGCTGCAAGTTGGGCCGGGTTAGGTCGGTTTGGGCCAACCCTAGCCTAACACTAAGTTCTAAACCCCCAACCCAATCTTCAATCTAATCTATCCAACCCTAACCCTAACTAAATTTCTTCAACCCTAATCCAACCCAACTTTGGGTTGGGCCCAATCCAACCTTCTTCCCATCCCTTAAAATCTCATAAAACTATTTAATCTCAAATCTTAACTCATGTTTCACTATATATATTAGTCCTATGTTTTATTAGTATTTGTTTGTTGATGTTTTTATTGCTTCTTTTAGTACAAAATGGAAAAATAAGTGTTTGAAATGATTATAGTTTACTATGAGTTATAACTTATAATAGATTTTTTATAGGCGTCAAACATTAGAGAGGACATAGAGAATAAAATATTCAAAAAACATAAAATATGTTATTAAGGTTTTAATCTTTTCATTTAAGATTAAGTGAAGTGATTATCTTAAAAGAAAGACATGGTAGTATGTAGTGAGGGCTATACAACTATCGTACATCTAAAAAAAATCAATGTATGATATATAATATATATAACATATCTTTATATATGACATATACTATAGAGTTAGGTTCGGGTTAGGTCAGGTTGCCCAAGGGGTCAACCCTAACCCAATTTGAAATAAAGTCAGGTTCATGAATTTCAACCCTAATTCGAGCATCAACCCGACCCAACCCAACCCAATTTTTTTAGGTTGGGTTAGAGTTGGGTTCGGGCCAACCCGACCCAAGTTGTAGCCTTAAACAAAAGTTAATAAAAGGGGACTCGGATACATTATACAAACAAAAATCAGAGTGCGTCGAAAGGACATGATATCGGAAGAATTCACATATGCACCCCAAAGAGTGTATTCCACAACATACCCTAACTGTGTATTGGGAATATCTCCCAATAGCAAGTATAGGAGATATTTCCAATGCATGCTGAAATGTGCCCATGGGGTGCAGATGTGAATTCATATTGGAAGGGCTTTGACAAATTAGGGCTCGGATCTGCTACCCACTACTTGTTCCCACATCTCAATCCACAGGCACAGGACATAATAGTTGTGCATTGGGAATATCTCTCCATTTTCATTCATAGGGCGATATATAGAACCCACTTCGATAAAAGAGAAGTATTAATGATATCGGTTGATTGGTATCATAAAGTGACCTAATGGGCATTAAAAAATAATGTATGTATAGAATCCAGAGTTATTTTGCTGAATTTTTAACACATAATTACTATCGAAGAAAAGGGTTCGACTATGATAGTAAAAAGACATGATGCTTAGAAAAACATACAACCGATCAACTGGTATTAAAATGACAGTCAACTAAAAATGGGTTTGACTATGATATAGAAGAGATATGATACCTGAAAAACTTCTGACCAATCAATCAACTAGAATCATAAACGTGATAATGAATTAGGTATTATTTATCAAAATTCATGAATGAGTTTTAATTAATCAAAACTCTTCCCGTACCATATCTTTTCCGCATCATAGATTTTCCTAAATATAATAACAAATATTTTTTTTGAAATGCACAATAATAACAAATATCAACGCCTTGTTTGATATTCAAACACATTACATTAGTTTTAATCAACGCCTTGTTATTTAAAGTTGCGGCTTATTCCTAACTCCTTATATTCAGTGTATTGACAACCTCAAAACCAATTTGATATATTACGGTAGGATCTATACTTTGAACCTGGCTCCAGACCTAACAATAAAATACAAATTAATCATCTATTTATAGTGTATCAATTCACAAATTGGGAGAATCAAATGAACCACTGCTTGTAGTTAACAATTATTTGACTTAGTTTCCAGACATGAGTAATGAAAAATTGTGTTTATCTGTAACCACTTTTACATAATAGTAAATAATATGTTTCTAAAAATTTTTATATTTTTTTATATTTTTATGTTTATAAAATTATTTTTATTTATAATATTTATTTTTGTTTAATATGATGAATATATATGATATTAGAAATGCGCTCAAATGTTTTTTATAAAATTTTTTGTGCTTTTTATACTTTTAAAGTTGAATTGTTGATTAGGGGTGCAAGTTGGGTGGGTTGGGTCGGGATTATGGTCAACCCAGGCCCGACCCTAAAATTTGGGCTTAAGGTCCAAGCCCGAGGTCAAGCCCAATTTTCCCAACCCGAGCCTAGCCTGCCCTATAATTTGATGCACTCGGGTTAAGCTCGGGCTTGGGCTTGGGCCGAGCTCGGGTTGGTCAATGAACCCACTCTAAATTTGTACATATATAAATGTATTTATGCAAATATATATACATATATTTATGTATGTATATAAATATGTATGCAAAATATTTATACAAATGTTATATATAGAAATATGTATATATATATATATATGTAAATATATATGCAGCATTTACATATATACACATATATATGTATAAATGTATATAATTGGGCTAGGCTCGGGCCGGGTCGGACTACCTAAAGGCTAGGTCCGCTAGTCCGAACCCGACCCCAAAAGAAAAAAGCCCAATTTCTTGGGCCCAAGCCCAGCCCATGTAAAATTTCCGGCTAGGCCGGTTCGGGCTCAAGTTGGGCCTGCCCAAGTTGCACCCCTATTGTTGATTCACCACCAAATAGGAAAACAACTCTATTTTTTAATTGGTTTAAAATTTTTAATTTATTTCTATCATCATAAAAATGATTATTCTTTGTCACACTTTTGTCTCTTTAATATGGTTAATTAATATAGGATTCAATGAAAGAATGAGAGTTATTACCCTAAAAATAAGACTTGGTGATAGGTATTTGAATGAGAAAAAAGTGGCTGTTCAAATTACATTTTTGTTTTTACAATTAGAGAGGCCAAATTCAAAAGTTGGGATATTCTAATCAAACAAAATTCCCACACTCTCATTCACACTTCTAATAGTAGTATAGATTGTCCATGACAGAGTAAACAAGGAAATAAATAAATTATATATATTTTTGGAAAATTTTATGATGCCGGAAAAACATGATATTGGAAAGACCTTTAATCAATTAAAACCCCTTGTGAATTTTGATGAAACCCCACGCGATTAACACTTTCATGATCCCGGTTGATTCATTACAATGATTTTTGGTATCATAGTAGAACACCTTCTCCAAAAGCTGCTCTCACAGAATTTAGGGCATTCAGCGTTGTTAGAAATGGTTTTAAATCATTCAACCAAACAAGAAAAAGTGAAGAAAAGAACAAAACACCAACATCATATATACTGACCCGTAAGAAACAATTTCCATACCAAACAGAGAGAGAGAGAGGGAGACTTGAAAAGCATCTACCACCTACCTCAAAATAAGATAAGATGTCCCATAATTTCGACATTCCTATACAGTAAACGTTGACGTGCGTTACAACAAAAGGCGGAACCGGAAGAGGGGTTTCCAAATGATACATGAAATATGAAAGTCCATTTGCTAAAACTCTTCCCTTGAATACTTTCCTTCCTCCGTCAATGCATCCACTCCCCCTAATGCCTTTAGAGAAGCAATTGATGATAAACTTGACTCCCTTTGTTAAAGGCCAGCTATTCATACGATCCACAATGAATCACAGAACAGAAAATTAATAAAACTCCTTTACAACCTGGAAGAGAAAAAAATATATTAATTAATCAAAGTAAGAATCTTCCTAATGACTCCCTATTTGTTTCACACATCAACCTTACCAACGTTTTAAAAAACGACCCGGAAATGAAACCGTTCTGGGTACTGATTTCCGGGTTAACAGTCCGATCGTCCAGTTCAAACGGACGACCTGTTTTGACAGTAAAATTAAAAATAGTTAAAAACCGTTGAACGGGTCAATAGGTCGATGGTTCGACCGCCTGAGTCAACGGTTTTTAACCAAATTCCAGGTTTTGGGTAAAATGGAATTAGTTGCCTGGATTGTTCCCAGGCCGAACGGTCCGACCATCCGGGTCAACAGTGGTTCGAAAATGTTGAACCTTACAGCATGTTCAGTCGCATAGCCGGACATTGGAAACATCTGCCATTCTTGTGTTTTGTTATTCATTGAGAGATGTTGTCAATACATGGTGTGATGTGTTTATTATGGGGATTTTTCACACAATGTTTTCAAACCACCGTTGACCCTGATGGTCGGACTGTTTGGCTTAGGAACCGTGCAGGCAACTGGTTCTGTTTTACCCTAAAACCAGTCTTTGACCACAAATTGTTGAATTGATCAATGACTCATTGACTCCCGAGCAGACATACCATCGACCCGTTTGAACGGTTTTTAAATGTTTTTTATTTTAATTACTTTTTGTCAGAACAGGCTTCCCATTCGAATCAAACGGTCAAACCATTAACCCAGAAACCAATGCCTAGAAGAACAGTTCCAATTACAAGTCAGTTTTTTAAACCTTGTTTTAACGCATAGAGAAGCCATGGCTCCTCCCGCCACCCCTGACTCTGCTCTTATGGCACAGCCAAGTTGGTCGAGGCGAATCCATTAGGCCCAATGGCATATAAAACCTACAATCATGGCCTTTGGATGTATTTTGTGGCCACACCACAATGCCACTTCATCCAATTCAAGATGGGGCCACATCAATACATTAAGTTGTGATTCACGGCTTTAACTAAGGCTATGTTATGGGAATTTATTATTTTGGACGAGTTAGGTGATGTTGAGTAAAACTCCACTGTAATATATTTTGTGGTGTTATTGAGAGAAAAAGTAGCTCAATTTTTTTGTCCTTGAAGCTTAGTTTGAATATAATACAAAATATAAGGCTTTGCACTCTATATACGTGTCTGCATTTGTACTCCTTCCAAAACGAGCATAAAATTCACAAATGTTTCATGGGATCGCACTACTAACCAAATACCCACCTCGGTTGCAGCCTTTTGGGCTGGAAGCAGAGAATATCAGAAGTTTAGGCTGCAATTGGCATGATTTCAAATAATAATTTCTGATGAAATTTGTGGTTATTGGAGAAAAACACCACCAAACACGTAATATAAAATGAGTGTTCATTTTTTAAAATAAACAATTAAAAAAGTTGGATGCCAAATATAAATAAGTTATAAGTTGTTAGCATACTAAACATGGCATAAAATTCATCTTTTTCAAATAGTGGGGATTCTTTGGAGAAGAATTTCAACCAAAAGGTTATGTGGTTTGCAAGCAAGCCACCCTTAGGGCAAAACAAGACATGAAAGCCTTGCCTCTAAACTTCAACAAAAATCTCACGCGTGCATCAATTTTCATTTTATTTTAGTCAATTTACCAAATCGCACAACGGGGGAAGGGGGTGATTTTATTGTCAAACAGCGTTTGTATCACTCTATATTTCTCTCTTTAGCATTTTATTTTCTTATTTATTAATGGCATAAAATATGGTTTTCGAACCGCTGTTGACCCGGACGGTCGGACCGTTCTGCCCGGAAACCATCTAGGCAACTGGTTCCGTTTTACCCCAAACCCAGTCCCTAGCCAAAAACCGTTGAATTGGTCAATGACCCATTAAATCCGGGCTGTTGAATCGTTGACCCATTCGACCTATTCAACGGTTTTGGCCGTTTTTAAATTTTAATTTATTTTGTCAGAATGGACCATCCGTTCGAACCGGATGATTGAACCACCGACCCAGAAACCAGTGGCCAAAAACAGTTCCGGTTTCGAGCCGTTTTTCAAAACATTGGCATAATCTGATTACATTTATTTAGAGATTAATTTTTGGCAAAATTTAAGTACATCTGCCATAGTTTGCAAGAATTCAGATCTGCACCCCATAATGCCCCGTGGCATATTCTGACCTTGTATTGAGAACATCTCTAGATGACAAATACAAAAGATGATAAGACATCATAGGGAGACATTCCCAAGTTGAGATGTGTTGTGAGGCATTGTGGGGTACAGATGTAAATTCAGTTTAAACATCTTTTTAACATTTAAGACCAACGGTTTTGGGTTTAGCCTTAAAAAAGGCTTTACCGATTACCTACCGATTACCTACCAATATTAATGAAGCACCGTAGCTAAACTCTTAAATGTTTTTTAATATTTGAAATTATGACAGATATTCACAGGGAAAAAAAAAATCAATGGAAATCATCCATAAAATGGCTAAAAGCTTACCTTTGCAAAGCTGGCTATTGAGAAAAGATGAGATACATTGTAACTGATTGTCAATCGTTCTGCTCTTGTTGTTTCTTCTTTGGAGGCGGATGGAAAGATGAAAGACTGGAGGGACATACCAACCAAATAATTAATACAAGTAATAAACATCTTTGGTGAAGAAAAGGATGAAACATAATGAATGATATTTGATCTATGAATAAACACATATACATAAAAGAAAGGCAAAACTCTACTATGCATCCTTTGTTCTGTGAAGCAAAAGAAGTGATTGAGTGAACCTATGGTAAGCATACTTTGTTAAACGTAAAGATATAATTTATAGGGATAAGTAGACTCTATTTTTCCTCAGAAATTTCAAATTACAACCCCCTCCTAGTCTATTAGTAGCCCCTTATAAATCGCATCCTGCTTATGGATTTGGCATTGATCCACGGTCAGGATTCATTCCACTTGTACAATGGAGCTAAGATTTCTAGAGGTGGACTGAATAGTAAAACATGAACCCGTGAAAAGTAAATAAACTTTAACATGATTGATAGGGGTGTCCACGGTTCAGTTAACCGAATCATAGGCAATTTTTACAAACCGAACCAATACCACATGTTTTTCCATTTCTCCAAATCGATACCATCGATTAACTAGTCCTTCGGTTTGGTTCTTTAGTTTTTTATATTTATAATATATTATATAAATATATGTATAATATTATATTATAAATAATAAATAATATATAACATATTATAAATATTATAAAAATATGTGATATATATTAAAAATATATAAAATAATATATACCGGTCAATTCGATTAATCGTCATTTTTTTTGTAAATTAACCAAAAATCGAAACAATTCTTTTTTTTTTCAAAAATACCAAACCAAAAACAAACTAATCTAATCAGTTTAATTAACTACATTTTTCGATTTGATTTGATTCGATTTTTCAATTTTTCATAGACACCCATAAGGATTGATTGAGATCTAAATTTAAAGTGCAACCAATATCAATGAATGCATCGTAGTTGAATTCTAAAAAGAATAGATAGGTTAATGAGCACAAAGTCCAAAGTTGTGGATGGCACCTGCAATTATGTGGGACCCTCCAGAATTGCAAACTGGAGGCCTTCATATTTGGTGGAGAAGACACATATTTTCTCCAATCCTCAATCATAATTCTGAGATCAATGAGTTTACTATCCAGGCCATAACAACAATTTGCATGCATTGTACAGACCAGATTCAGATCTCTGCTAGGCTCACAAAACCCTCCAAAGTAAGCAGTATCCAAAAACATCATCTTCAATCCAATCTGGGTGATGAAAGGATCAAATTTTATCATGTTCAGCACATCCTGATCATGATACCCTGGATGGGTCTCTCTTGAGGAGTACCAAAATTTATAGAATTCTATAGTTCGCTTATTGGACTTGACATAGTTAAATCCTCCGTTTGGTCTGTTGCTTAAATCACTTGGGTTGCCCATGAAGTTATCACATGCTATTTGGAAATCTGCATCCGGATAGAAGTGTGGAAATGGGTTGCGGAACCACATTATATCAGCATCCTGAAAGGGGAAACCAAACAAATGTAATCAAAATGAGTTAAAATTTATAAAGGCTCAGTTTGTTTATTTGTACTGGTATAAACAACTAAGGAGTGCAAATTATGGATTTTTTTTTTTAGATTTGACTAGGGATGGCAATTTTTCCCGTAAAACCGAGGGCCCGCCCCGCCCCGCCCCACTCCGAACGGGGCGGGTTTTCCCCGACCCTAAATAAGGGCGGAGCGGGGATAGGGAAAATAATTTTTCCCCGAATCGAGTACGGGGCGGGGATAGATTTTGTATATAATTCCCGAACTCGAAGGTAAATTAGTAAAATATCTCTAGGTTTAACATTGATATTAAAAATATCTCTAAATTTTCCCTAAATTTTTAAAATCTTAGGATCCCATAATGTTATTTTTGAATTACCCCTAAAGTATTATAATTCAATTCTAAATTACCCCCAAATTCCTATATCCTATGTATAAATTGTCCATAACATAGATAATTTTTAAGTAATTGCCTTGGAGCGGGGAAAATTTGGAAATTCCCCGGCCCCGATGAGAAATGGATGCTCGGTGGCGAGGCGGGTTCAGGAAAGGTATCGTGACTTCGGGGCAGGGACTGGGAGGGGGTGCCCCGCCCCATTGCCATTCCTAGATTTGACTTTGTTTTGCTTGTACAATAGGAAGTAAGATGAAATGTTTCCCATTCTATATGAAAGATAATGGAGAGAGGAGAATTATTTGTCTGGGAGTGTGGTAGGAAGCAAGATGGTGTTATTCCCACTTGATATGAGAGAGAATTGAAGTATGAAGAAGGTAAAGAAATTTTGTATCGGTTTCTGGGATGTAAACTTTGCACTGCTAATGAGTGCAAATGAGATAAAAAAAAATACAAACTTTGTATAAATTATAGTTATAAACACAAATCAAAAGTGAACAAGGTGCAAAATTTGTATTCATTCCATATTTGCACTGCAAACTAACAGCTAGCAATTGATTCAAATATAAAATTTGAAATTAAAAAAAAAAGAAAAAGAAAAAGTACTAACTGAAACCAATTAATCAAACAAGATGAAATCAACTTAAGAAATGTGTATGCACAAATCTCAAACATTGAACTTAAAACTTAGGCAAAATAAGAGAGAAACAGCCTTAAATGTGTATGATTCCATAAAGCAAGAGAATAAAGAAAGTACCGTGAAAATAAAGTGGTAACCCATCTCAAGAACAGATCTTAGAAAATCAATCCTTCTCCACATCATTTCCAAGTAATCAGATGTCATGAAATAAGCTTCTCCAGTGAAATTTGACCCTTGAGTTACAAGAGCAAAGCAGTGGGTATGTATCACCAAACAACGAGTGTATGCCTCTTGATCCAGAGCAACAACTACCAAATGCTTCAGAAGCCAACTGGTTCGATCTCCTACTCGGAAGCTATCAATAAAGAGATCGATAATTGAGCCAGGTGCTGCCCATGCTTCATTTAAGGTAGTTAAGATGACAGTTCCATCCTCCATGGCTGCTGCCTTCAAAATTCTTTCTAGACTTGTTTCCTCATCATCCTACAAAAGTGTATCTCATTTCAATAAAAGGGGCAAATTTTCTGTTATGTTCTAAAATCTTCTTGCAAATGAATCCACCATAGAGCAGATAATCACCCATATCAAGCAATCAGGAATTGAAATCCACAACCCAAATGGTCATATAATGTGTACCTATGGCTGCATTTGTTTTCGGCCGAAAAACCATCAATGTAAACCTCACTTCTTGGAAAAGTCAATCGATGGGTTTAGAATCTTATGGTCCATTGGAGCTTTTTTTATGTGATAATCGATGGAAAAGTCAACCGATTAGAAGGTTTACATTGATTTTTTATATAAACTTTGCACTAGAAACAAACACGTGAAAATATGGACCAGGTGTGGAGTTTTATACTGGTTTGTATCAATATTTTAAAATGCCAAGGCATTCCACTACCTAGAGGCGTGAGGCATAAGCCTCCCAAACATAAGGAGGCTTAAGGAGGAGAGGGGTTAGGAGGAAGGGGGATCTCTTTGTTTTTTTTTTTTTAATAAAAATCTTTTATATTAAGAAAAATAAAGATGCATAACATTAATTGAAAGGGGCGGAGGGGAGGGGGGCTGGGGGCAAGCCACTTTCTTTCCCCTTATCTTTTTTTCCCTTCCCTTCCCTTCCCTTTCCTTTTCTCTTTTTTTTTTCTTTTTTTTTTCTTTTTCTTTCCCTTCTCTTTTTCTTTTTTTTCTTTTTTTTTTCCTATCTTTTCATATAAGATGTGCATGAGGCACATGAGGCGTATGCCTCTAACATGCCTCATGAAAAAAGCGCCTCTTGCACTTGAGGCGTATGCCTCTAACATGCCTCATGAAAAAAGCGCCTCTTGCACTTGAGGCGTACGCCTCTGGCATACGCTCTAGGGCGTTTTGGGAGTGTCTCGCTTGGAAGTGTGCCTCCAGGCATACACCTCCCACGCCTTTTAAAACACTGGTTCATATTTACACTGAAAACAAATGCTTGTAAATGTGAACCGACGATGGAGTTTTACATTGATTCGCATTTACACCGAAAACGAACGCAGCCAATGGATTTGTTTGTTTGTAGTGCAAATCTAAATCCAATACAGATTTTGTGCCCAATTCAATTTTGCATATGTTACTTTATAATTATGATTTACACTTTTATCTGATTCAAAGTATATACTTTTTGTTTTATTTGCATCCATTGGCAATGTAAATTTTTCGTCTAAAAAACTGTTGCAAAATGTGCACATTCATTCTCTTTCATGTAAGGTAGGGAGTATCACTTTCTTAGTTTTTTTCTTTTGGGACAATAGCATATAAGGGTAACTTTTGGGGTTTAATATCAATAAAAATAATATTTTTAAAAAATTTCAAAAATAGGTTAACTTTTTAAAAATAATATCAATAAAGGGCAAAAACATTGTTCATTATCTTCTTCTTGCCATTTGTTCACCAGCGCCGCCGCCCGCCACTGCCGTCTGCTGCCGCCCGCCTCCGCCTCCAACAACGTTGCCGGAAGTGGCCGAAGGCAGAGGTGGCGGCGGCGGTGTTGGTGGTCATTTCTCTACCCAACGCCGCCACCTCTGCCCACCTCCGCCTCTACCTCCGACAACATTGTCGGAGGTGGGTGGAGACAGAGGTGGCAGCGGCGACGGCACTGGGCAGAGGAATGACCACCAGCGTCGCCGCCGCTACCTCTACCTCTGGCAATGTTTTCGGAGACGGAGGCGGCAACAGATAGCGATGGCGGGTGGTGGCGTACGACGGCAGGCGGCGGTGCTGGTGAACAAATGGCAAGAAGAAGATGATGAACAGTGTTTTTACCCTTTATTGATATTATTTTTAAAAAGTTAACATATTTTTGATTTTTTTTTAAATATTACTTTTATTGATATTAAACCCCAAAAATTGCCCTTATATGCTATTACCCCTTTTTTTTTACATTTCACAAACAATTAAGATAAGGTCAATTACAAAGGCATAGTTTGGAAACAGTGTAAATATAAATACATACACCACAATTCCCTGTATTTTGTATTTCTAAACTTGTATTTACACTAAACATATTTGTATTAGCACTCCTTCCAAATTAAATCGAAATA
This sequence comes from Nelumbo nucifera, assembly GCF_000365185.1. Next base: position 5,996,522 of record NW_010729096.1, on the reverse strand, counting down.
AAAATAAAACAGAATTTACACTCTCATGCATTTACAACAATGCAAATAAAATTTGTTGCACAAATAAGCTAAGCCATGAGACAGTTAATTACAGGATTCCCATTGTAAAGTGCATGTGAATGAAAATTAGTAGCTACTACAGAGTCTTTAAAGAGGCCCACCTATTTTTGGGCCCACGAGCTCGATTCGAGCCTGAGGTGTTGAGCCCATGCCCAGATCACCAAGGATCCTCAACATCAGTAAGACCTTAGCTTATTTAAGAGTTCAATACTTCAAGTCTTCAATCCAAACATCAGACCAATGCAGACCAAATGTTTGTAAATATAAGACTTACAAAACAAATAAGACAATCAGAAAGTCTTAAAATCACTTATGGGTTCATTTTACTTGATGTAATATGATATCCAATCAGCCGTCCAATCCGAACCAACGAAAAAATGAAAACGATTTCAAGTTTTCAATATTCTATGCCGTCTGAATCTATATCCAACCAGTTTTGACTTTTCAAAGACGACGCAGTCTAAACCCCAATGGATGTAACTTGGAAGTATTGGAAATTCATATTATTTTGGAGGGTTACCGGAAATTCATATTGTTTACCGGTAAATTTTGGAGGGGAAGTTGATTAATAAAAAAGGTGATCAAACTTTTCATATTTTTTCCAAGTTTTTTAGCAGTTTATCCTAAAATATTACTTTTCTACTTTGAAAGAAAGTTGTTAAAATTTAATACGACAAAAATGCTTAATAAATAAATGATAAAAAAAACAATAGAAAAGTATAGACAAGCCCAATGCATATTTCTGAATTGACATCAATTCCGATTTGCGCCTAAATTGACATCAATTCCGATTTGAGCCTGAGGTATTGGTATTCTAACACCAATACCCACCCCTAAATTGACATCAATTCCGATTTGCGCCTAAAAATTCTAACCCTGGGTTCAACCGTCATTCTCTCTAAAAATAATATATATATATATATAATAGAAAAAATTATTAAATACACTTGTTTGGATAAATATTATATGGAAAGCACTTATATGAGCGAATGCGTTTAGCGGGTAAGTGATTTACCTAGAAAAGGGTCAAAACTAAGGGGCCTATTTGGCGTACAAATGGACCGGATTATATATGCTCCAATCCAAATTCAAATATGATCCCATTTATTTATTTATAGTCATTTTATAACTTATTTTTATATTATTTATAAAAAGACATGTATACCCCATTCCTTTTTAAAATACAAATGATAAAATGGTCGTAATTTTATTAATAATATAGGCCTAAAATTGGAAAGTAACTAAAACTCTTGAATCAAAAGATTCAAAACGAATTGGATCCTTAGAAAAGGGTGGAAAATAGGAGAAAATCCCAGACTGGCCAGTGATGGGTCCATGAAAAAAAATACGCGACTGGCGACTGATGAGATAGAATTTGCGTGACCGAGTCAGGTCGAGGAGCGACTCGGCAGACCTCAACATGACTCTCAGAAACTCAGATCGTGTCCAGATAAATGTCGACGTCTAGCTCCCCCACCGCATCTCCTAACCCCAGCGGCAAAAAACTCAGAAGAAGCTCGGTTCAGTGAAAGAGCTATCTATCTCCTGTCGGTTTTAGATAGTCTCCCGACTGGACTGCAGAGCTTTGTTGTCACCCCAAAAACAAAAAGCTTGTGAATTGTTAGATCTAGTTGACATGGAGCCGGTTTCCGATCAGTCACACTATCTCGTATTTTCGGCCGGCAGGAAATGCGCAGAGAAAATGGAAACAAATCTCCGGAACAGGACTCTGCTAACAGACACGAGACACTCTCTCTGATTCTCTGTCCCTGAGTAAGGAATTTTACTAACAACCCAGTAACCAACACCTCCGCAGTACGCGCCACAAGCCCACAGCACAGTAAACAGAGTAAGAGCGGTTCCTAACCGCCCATCCCAACGTCGAGGTCAAGCCAAAATGATAACAAAAGAAATCAGCAAAAGTAATAAAGGATCGATTATATTTCACGAACCTTCAATTCACTCGCTTTTAATCGCTAAAACTAAAAGAATTAAGAATACAATTTCGAACAAAAATTGGTTTACATGATATGTATTCAAAGAAAAGACGTAGAAACTGACCGGAGACGAATCGACGGTGTGGAAGGAGAAGGTTTGGTCAATAGTGGAAGAGGCACCGAAAGGGCGAGGAAGAACTCCGTCGGGATTGACCACCGCAATATAGAGAACAAGACAAGTTAATGCCACTGCAGCGAAGAGAATCATACCCGTCAGTATTCGACGGACGAGAGAGCCGGAATCCGGCGATATTTCGGATGGGTTTCCAACGGTAGAGCGGTTCATTGCGATCCCAGTGAGAACTCTTTCGAACATCAGGAATTCAGAATTCTCTCTCTCTCTCTCTCTCTCTCTCTCTGCTTATGAAACACGGTAACGGTTAGCTAGTGAGAAGACTTTCCTCTCTACTTGTTAATTCGTCGATGACGCCATTGGCTCCGACAGAGACGCGCACGACGAGCTAGCTGAGGTGATCTAATAATTTAGAAAATTACTACTGCATTTACATCCGTTAGGTATAAACAATATTTTCGGTATCTCAGAGATATCCGGAATCGAGAGTTTCGGAAAAATTTTCAACGGACCGGAGGCTTTAGAGAATTCCATCCAATCTCGTATGCCCACTCTCTAAAACGAGTTCCGATCACCTGCCAACAAAAATATGTTCAACACCCTACCAATGACTCCGGATCTCCGGCCCGTAGGGGTGTTGATGAAAAACCGAAAAATCGAACCGAATCGAAAAAACCAAATTACAAAATGCGGTTAACCGAAACAATCGGTTCGGTTTCAGTTCAAGATTTTTGAAAAATTGAAGGATTGGTTCGGTTTTTGGTTAATCTACAAAAAACCGATTAAACCGACCGGTATATATATTTATATATATATTTTTAATATGTCACATATTTTCTATGTATTATATATATTCATTATATACAAAAATATATACTTATATTATATTTATAATGATCTATTTATAAATATTATATATATATATATATTTCAAATATTTATAATATAATATTATACATATATTTGTATAATATATATTATAAATATAAAAAACCTAAAAACCAAAGAATCGAACTGGTCAAAAACTGAAACCAACGGACCGGTTAACCGGTGGTACCGACTCAGTTTCGGTTTGGAGAATTGGAAAAACCGGTTCGGTTTACAAAAAAGTGCCATGGTTCGGTTAACCGAATCATTGACACCCCAAATAATATATGTAGGAGGATGAGATGTTCTCCATGTGTAGTTGCGATGTTATGTGGGTAGACGTGGATAGAATTTGTGTGGAAAGGAGATCTGGACTCCCTACCAATATCATCTAACATAGTACATCTCATATGGTATCAATGTGACATGTGGTATCAACATCACTTTTATATGGGTTGGCTCCAGTTTCCAATGTGACATGTGGTATCAACATCAAGTTAATAAAGTGTTGGAACGTATTTTGTTGGCGGGAGATCCTTGCTCTTATAAAACCAGCCCAGATCTCCTACCCAAAAGAACTCTGCCCATGTCTACTCACATAACATGGCAGCCACACATGAAGAACATCTCATCCTCCTACATAGTACTATACATGGGGAGATGTTCCCAATACACGGGGGTAGTGTGTTGTAGGTAAATGTGGGTAGAGTTCTTGTGGGCAGGAGATCTGAAGTCCTATAAAACACACAACAAAAAAGTGTTCCAACTTCCAACAGGTTTCAACATCATCATCCTTGCATCCCATCATGAGCACAATGTGCGAGTTAGGATTGGCTCCTCACAAAATGCACCCCACATGCTCATCCAACCATTCATTGGGAATATATCTCATATTTGTCATGGGAGATGATCCCAATGCACAATTGGATGTGCATGGGGGCACTCTTAGTGGGGAGCCCATGTAAATTCGCAATACTTTTTTGTTGTGAGTAGAACCTAAATCAGATCTATTCAGAACAAAAAAGTATTCCAACATATATGGTGGATCCCAAATTCAAGGTGAGATGTGTAGGGAACGGGATCTACTCCTCACACTTGGGCGCCTCACATGCACATCCATCGTGCATTGGGAACATCTCCCATGAATAATAACTTATAAATATGGGAGATGTTCCCAATGCATGGTAGGGTGTGCATGTGTGCATGTGTGAGGCGCCCTATGTGAGGAGTAGATCCAGTCTCGATGTGCAAAGTCTGCAGAAAAAGATCATGTTGGAAGCATGTTGAGACAATTTTTATTGTAAACAAATCTCGGGTGAGTATAAACTATAAACGATGGGCCGTCGTTGTTATTTAAGAACATGTGATAGATGTGAGTTAATGAGTGGGTCTTATCAGTTCGAATGACGAAGAAATATAAAAACCTCCCCTCGTTTTTCTGACAATCTTATAAACCTCTCTTGTGTTAATTTTAATTTTCACAAAAACTCCCCTAACATTTTGTGAAAAAGGTGCAATCTTTCCATTAGTTTCCAATAATAAAAATGTTTAATGTTTCCAAAATATCTTTACTTTTAAGTTTTAATGCTCAATTTGAAAGGAGTAAAAATGCAAATATGTACAATATAAATACATATAAAATATAAGATTTTGCACTCTATATATTTATATTTGTACTCTTTCCAAACAGAGCCTAAGGCATTACACGGGGAGAACAGAGGACCAATATGCTTAAGCCTTTCTATTGATCATATCATCTATCAGGATTTCGATCTCGTCAATATTTAAAATCTTTACAACATATTTCTTATTAGTGTGCTTGAATATTATATATTCTTTTGGGGGTATTTTAGTAAATGTATATTTGAACAAAGTTGGTCAAGGATAAATTTGACTTTTAAAAAATGTCTTATGTCATTATGTTCCATCTAGAAAACTAATAAAAAGGGATGATATATTAATATCATTTTTTAAGAATGTTAGGTTGTCTTTTGTTGCAATGCAAATAAATTTGCACTAATGCAAAACCATGGCAGTGCAAATGATTTGAGTGTAAATTCTGACTTATTTTTGTTTCAAATTTTAGTTTATTTCATTTGATTGCAGTATAAATGAAGTAAATTAAAACATAAAGCAGAATAAAATAAAGTCCAAAACTAAATTATACAAGAATTTGCAATTTTTACATTTGTATTAGTGCAAATAAATTTGCACCGCAACCAAACAGCCTTAGGAGAAGTTACATTAGGGCAAACACAGGGGACAACTAGGGGAGACCAGAGACTTCGATAATTTTCCTTTAGAAGTTACATTATGGCTCAATAAAACGTGAATTTTTCCTTCCACCGGGCCCCACAGAGGCATGGTTGAAGAACATGCCATAGAAATCACACCAGATCCTCTCAAAGATTTTATTTAGGGTTATTGGGTACTGTGGCTATTCTATAAATTTGGATATTCTATAAATAAACATTAAATCTCATATCTCTGAATAGAAAATAAACTCTGGATATTCTATAAATTTTTAAGATCAATTATTAACAGCCCAAAGATTTTGTTTAGGGTTATTGGGTACTGTGGCTCAATAAAGTATGGTACCTTTCACTCTATTTGGTCTATTTTTATAGGGATATCTATAAAAAAGATTAAGAATTTATTGCAAGACTTTACATAAATAATTCGCATATTTTGCTGCGGGGGTTGGACTATGAGATTTAGACGTGGACAATAAATGTTGAGATGGCCCAATTCAATTCACGTTATAATGTTAAATCAAATTGCACCTTAAAAGATAATGCTTTCTAGCACCATGGCCATAATATCTATCTATATCTATATCTATACTATTTTAAAAAGTACTAATAGCCTCAAGAATATTTCTGGAATTTTGTGATGACAAAATTTACCCCTTTATATTTATATTTATCGATAAAAAATGAGGGAAAATAAGGTAATTAGTTATTGATATTAAATAAGTTGAAAATAGTTAATTTTAAGATATTCAATGCATTCAATTATTTCTTATTAAATCCAACATTTAAGGTATTAATTTGCATTCACCTTCATTAAATCATATATTTAAGGATTCTTTATTTCTTCTCATCATTAAATTCTATAATTAAATATATACATAATAACTTAAATGTTGGATTTAATGAGAGAGAATTGAATGCATTGAATATCTTTAAATTATCTCTTTTCAACTCATTTAATATCAATAACCAATTACCCTATTTGCTCTCATTTTTTATCAATAAATTTAAATATAGAGGGGTAAATTTTGTCCTTAGAAAATTCCAGATTGGGATGTATAGATCTTGAAAAGTTACTCAAAAAAATAAGATAAACCCAATTGGACATTGAAGTGCAAAGTTATGGCTTCCAAAAGTTTGCACATGATTAAGTGTGCAACCTACAACTTGGTTACTAGGTCGAACGGGTCAGTGGTTGAACCGCCCAAGTTAGACAATTTTTAACCAAAAGGTGGAGTTTCAACAAAACCAAACCCAGAATCAAGGCCGAGTGACAGTTCGAACGGTTCAATCAACTAGGTCAACAACAAGTTGAAAACATTGATTATAAATAAAAATGTTTTTATTAATGATGGAAATGAAATACAAAATTTAAACCAATTAGAAATAAAACTATTTTCCTATTATCTCTCATTAAATCCCATATCTAAGGTATATTCTCTTATTAAATCAACAACATTATTTTTAATAATATAAAAATAATTATTTTGAAAATAAAACTATTTTCTTCCCTACCGATGGTGGGCAAGCAATTCGACCATTTGGGGTCAAATGGATTAATAAATAATGCCATAATTAAATAATAAAAAATTAAAATGAATAAAATATATAATACAAAAAAATAAAAGGAACTGGGCATGTCATTATTATTGTATATTCATTATACTAAACAAAAATATGTATGAAATGTAAGAAGTATTTTTGTAAATGATGAAAACGGAATGCCAAAATTAAAATCGATCTAAAAATGAAATGATGTAATAATCAAATAATAAAATTTTTAAAAATAGAAAATACAAAGAAACACAAAAATAAATATTATACATAAGATACAATATTATATATTTATAAAAATATAATATTGGATGCATATATAACATTACGCACTCATTATATTGAACAAAATTAAATATTATACATAAAATGTAATATCATCAATAATGGAAACGTAATACAAAATTTAATGTCAACCTAGAAATCAAACTAGTTTTCTTTTTGGGTCGTAGGTTAGTGGTTTGGGTCAAATAGATTAATCGATGATATAATAGTTAAATAATTAATATTTAAAAAATAATAAAAAAAGTATAAGTAATCAAAAGAATATATATATATATATATATATATTAATATGTCAAACAAAAATTAAGTGGGATAAGTTCAAATTATGTATATGGTGTAGATGAAATATATAATTCAAAATTGATCCTAAAGCAAAGCTATTTTCTTATTTAAATGGTAGGTCAGTGATCCATTCTTTCAAAGAAATGGTAGTAGTAATAATAATTGTTATTGTAATTTAAAATTTCTGCATGTGCACATTTAATACAAGTATTTAAGTTTATTTTTAACCGTATTGTTACTTTTATTAATTTTCAATTTCTATCATAATTATGATATATCTAAAATTCAAGTAATTGATATGAAAAAAATTCATACATGCAACACATGTACTTAATTACTAGTTATTTTCAAATGAACCACACTAATGCATAACCCCTTAGGCTCAATTTAGAAGGAATATAAATGCAAATGTACAATCCAAATACATATAAAATACAAAGTTTTGCATTCTACATATTTGTATTTATACTCCTCGTAAACTTGAGCCTTAATAATACACCTGCAACTGTGCATTAAAGATTAAACAATTATTACATATAATTCTCCTTCAAATTAACATCTAAATTTCATGAATTGAAGTTAGCATGGCATGAAAATGAGTTTTCTATTTTTTTATTATTTCCTTTTTTGGACCAAATCAAACTCATATTGCCCAAAGTCTAGCCTGTTTCCACAGCCAATTCATTTTCCTCGAGTTCGGATCTGTTGACTACAACGCATTGCTGGCCACATGGAACGTTGGTTGTGTTGTGGCCATCCATATTCTCAACCTACAGCTGGATGAGCATGACGGCATTGTATTGTGATAAGCAGATCCGAACTTATTTTCGTCTTGGATGGGCAAAGCAATAATTGGATAATTGTTTATGATCAGGGTCTCAGGGTCTCCTCTCTTCTTGTTAAAATTTCTAGTGCAACAGAGACAGCCAATGGCTCCACGTTATTGTGTCACCATTCACCAATAGTGTGTCGTGGACGGTGGTTCATAAAGAGGGGAAAAAATAAACAAGAGTTATTAAACCCGGAGGGGGATCATGCTAAAGAGCTCTTCTGAGAAGAGGATAGGGTGCCAACTGCCAAGTTGAATTTGCAATATATATATATATATATATATATGAGCTCTTCTGAGAAGAGGATAGGGTGCCAACTGCCAAGTTGAATTTGCAATATATATATATATGAGCTCTTCTGAGAAGAGGATAGGGTGCCAACTGCCAAGTTGAATTTGCAATATATATATATATGAGCTCTTCTGAGAAGAGGATAGGGTGCTAACTATCAAGTTGAATTTGCAATATATATATATTAATTTTGAGAAAAAAATGTGTGCAGGTGAGAAACCCCTAAACTAGGTGTTAGAAAATAAAATTTTATTCTAGAACTTCACCTAACAGCTTTAAGCTTGTAGGTTGAAAGTTTACTTGAGAAGGATTTAGAATTAGAGTGTCATAGACGAAAACTTGGAAACATGGAAATCTAAGACTCTATTTGCTTTGAAAGAAATGGTACGGAAAGGTAGAAAAGTTATACCATGGTTTTCGAACCGTTGTTGACCTGGATGTTCGGACCATTTGGCCTAAAATGCTGTTCAGACAACCAGTTCTGTTTCACCCCATAACTATTCCTTTTCCCGAAATCTGTTGATTTAGTCAACGGCCATTGTCTAGGTGGTTGATTTATTGACCCATTCGACTCGGACAACAGTTTTTATTTTACTGTATTGCAACAAGCCGTCGTTCGGACCAGATGATTGAACCACTAACCTAGAAACTGGTGGTCAAAGCAGTTCCAGTTCTGGGTTTCCTTATAAACCTTGTATATTGCAACAAAAAAACTAACCCATGCAAACCTTGTATAGGTTTCCTTACCTTTTCCTAAATTTTCTTTCAAACCAAACGCAATCTAAGTAATTAGGAAATTTGGATAAAGGCTATTCCACCATTCCTTTTGAGAGTAGGGAGGGTCACATGGTCTAGAGGGTGAACCCAAAAGGGTGCTTCTCTATTAAATTAGCATATGAGATAATGAGTCTATGGAGGTTGATGATGGGTAATTTGGCCCGACCTGTTAATATGCAGACACATGGAACAACCTGATGACTAGATGACAACTCAGCATTTCCGGCTACCTCAGTAGGCCAGATTAACTCGAGTACCTTGGGCACCTCGACCAAGATTGGGGTCCGAGCAGCTTGTGGTGACCTGACCTGCCGAGGTTTCATCTTACCCACTTCTAGAAGCTAGCTAGCTGTCTCCGACCTTTCCGGGATCACACTACACATCTGCAAGCCTTTTCCTCATCCCACTCGGATCAGACAGACTCAATAAGACTTATCAGCTCACACAAAGTCCATCTTCGGGTGCGAAACGGACTCCTGGTAACGCGGGCTGGGGATTTCGGATGTGTTTTGTGAGACCTATGGTAGCTCGCCTATATAAGGCTTCACCTCTATTTACAAGGTATGCGCGATATTAACTCTCTAGCTCTCTTACTCACTAAGCTATCAAGCTCACAATCACTCTTTGCTAACTTAAGTATCGAAATGCCTACACCGAATAAAGCACCGCAAATCCTCTTATCATATTCTCTTACAATTCGACCAACCACATAAGTAGACCAATGTCCAAATTGCCATCCACCTAAAAACGAATAAATCGTGCACCATCAGAGGCCATCACCCATTTGGTGTATTAGTCATTATCCACTGTATGGAATCTTAAATAAACTTTCATGTAAGGTGAAACTTAATAAATCATTTGGTGTATTAGTCATTATCCACTGTATAAAATCTTAAATAAACTATCATGTAAGGTGAAACTTAATAAATAAGGATTGAGAGTTAATGTAGATTGTCTATGGTGTCGAGAATAGGGCTTGGATCATATCTTTTGCCAATGCATCGTAGCTAAAACTGAAAACATGAAGTTTATTGATCTTTCCTACTGTAGGATCCAATAAAGGTAAAGGGGAAAAGATAATTTGGGACTCTGGGTAAGGTGATCAAGAATGCGAAACCTAAAATAAAATGAAATAAATTTTGATGCTTCGAGCAACTCTGTTATTGGGAAGGTGATCGCTTACTGCTTCAAGGATGTTGGTTCGTGGTTCGTGCCTCATTGGAATGTCAAACCCATTATAGATGAATGCTTCGGACCGGAGTAAAAGTCAGAATGCTCTCTAAGTTTAACCGAGTGGTTTGTCCACCCAACCCGCAAAAACCATCAACTTAATTGGGACTTGGAAATGCCACCGGTTCTTAGTTTTGTTCAACCGTCTAGTTTGGGCCAAGTCTTAAAACACTGGTCTACAGTTTGGTCTAGATGTCTTTTAGGGAAGCAAATATTGCAGCTGACTGGTTGCCTGTTTGGCCAATCTGGGTCAACGGGTCCAGGTTAATAGGAATAGGGTATTAGATCGCCAATTTAATCATCTTTGTTTTTGTGATGTCTACCCCGTTTTGTGTAGCTTAGCTCTTTTATTTCAAGTAATGTTTTAAAAAATGACCCAGAACTAGAATCATTCTGGCCATCGGTTTTTGGGTTAATAGTTCAACTATCCAGTTTGAATGGATGGACTGTTTTGATAAAATAAATTAAAAAAATAAAAAATAATTAAAATTTAAAAACGGCCAAAAACCATTCAACGAAATGGTCCGACTGTCTAATCAACAGCGGTTCAAAAACCATGATTTTAAGCATCGGTACAAGTTGGGCGAGCTGGGTCAGGTTTCAGGTCAACCCAACTCAATCTAAGAATTGGGACTCAGGCCTGAGACTAGGTTAAATCCAAGGTCAATACAAACACTCGTAACATGGGGCCTGTTTGGTAGAATGGCGTTGTGTTGCCAGTGTTGCATTTTGGGTTCATCAATACAAATGTGTGAAAAATACGAGGTCGGCTTCAGTCAGTGCAAGACCCATTAAAACACCGTTCAAACAGCCTTTACAGCCTTACATCGGGAACATCTCCTTTTCTGTGCTTTATTTCATGGGGAGATATTCCCAATGCAAAGGATATTATGGGTGTTCCAACGAACTTTGCACTGACTGAATCCAATTTCGAAAAATATAATTTGAAGTGAAATTTTTTATTAACCAAACTTGCTTGTTCGATTTTTTTTTTCTTCATGGGGCTACACAACAGGGGATAGCCCATCCCCTTTCCCTTGACCCCCTCCAACCCCTAGTGGCAGCGGGATTTTGGTTAACCAAACTTGCTTGTTCGATCTTGCTTCAGTATCTTTGAAAATTCGTAGCCATCAGTAAGGTTTCAGTTAATTTTAGTATTTTTATTATATATTTATTTAAAATATATATTATAAATATTAAAAAACCGATAAACCAAATCCGTCAAAAACCAAACTGATCAACTAATTAATCAATTGGCTTTGGCATTTTCCAAAAGCCAATTCAACTATCAAGAGTTACTAGGCCAAAGAACTGAACAAGAACCCCCGACTCCAATGTGCATCTCCCCACTGATTTATAACAGAGAAAGTAATCTCTGGAGATATATACACAATGATAAATCACGAAGCATTGAGATCAAATTCAGTCTTCAAGTATTCACATATAAACATGGGAGAGTGGGCAATCACCAAATTCAACAGACAGTGCAGCTTAAGCCGGACATCCTTTTCACCCCCATCCCCTGAACCGTTTTCCTTGGAAGAATTGTCGGTTGAATTATCCGTCAAAAAGTTGGATCTTAGACCGGCAACCCCAACCGACGAGGCCATGGACCCAGTTAGGAGCTACGAAAAAGGCCGACATTCCGACTCAGGATCGTTATTAGAGAAGAAGTTAGAGACCACCTGTGAAGAGACTCTCAACAGAGGAGTGCGGCGGGAGAGCAAATCCTTGGGCGAGGAGGAGCCGCCGTTCTTTAAGCTCTCTTTTTTGTCCATCATTGATGATTATATGGATTGGCGCAATTATATGAGTTTCACCATCATTGGGGTCTTTTCTTGAAACGGGCCGTGCTGGGTGGCATGGCATGGCTCGCCTGCGGGCTGCGGCTTGTGCAAAGATATGCCTCCTATGTTAACCTACAAATCAAATGTCATTTGATAGAGAAGTACTCATTCAGATATGCAATCTCACACCATTAGAGGTCCTTAGATCAATCCAGCATCCTCAAATACTTTACTGTTACTCAATTCCTAAGAAGGTGCTAAGAAACAGCCATTAATAACTACCATCTACCACAATCCAATCACAATTATGTACTTTGTTTGTAGACAGAGAGGGGCAAGACCCCGAAGCCAGAACAATTAATTGCAGGGTATAGAACTACTGACCTAATCCACCAAATATCCTTTGTTTCCTTGTAAAGTTTCTTGCCCTCCATTTATCCACAGAAGCCAACAAATAACCCCAGTCTATTTATTCCCCATGTTTCCTTGTCAATCCTATTATCCATTCAACTACGAAAGAAAAGCAATAATCTAAGCTCTTACTTGGCAATAAATGAATAGCAACCCGCCCCTACCCATTTCAGTAGAGGGCTAAGCCAAAACTGTTAGAGAGCAAGACCTGAAACCAAAGCACTAAATACTAAAGACAAAAAAAAAAAGAAACCAACATAATTAGGCAATGCCAAAGAGCATCAATCCAATGGCGATCGAAATCACTAAATGCAAATAATTACCAAATATAGCAACAAGAGTTCATAAAACAAGTTAAATAGAAAGGAAAACAAGAACCTGAGCTCGGACAAAACCACACAGAGCAAAGGTTCTTATAACGAATAAAGTGAACAGAAGATGAACCTGAGCTCGGACAAAACCGCAGAGAGCAAAAGTGGTGAAGTGACCAGTATAGATGCCATTCTCATCCAAATGCCCGATATTAATCTGCACGGAAGCATGGTCCTTGGATGTAATGAGCCTATTCGTGGCAGAACTGCAGGGCAGACAGTATATCAAAGCACGGCATTATAACTCCACCCATATACACTAGCAAATTCCCTCGGGAACAAAATAGTTTTCTGGCATAATATGTATGCGTTTCTGAGGGTGGGAAGGGTGGGGGAGATAGGTGAGCATACCACTTCCTGGGGATGTAAAGATCCATATTTTGCCCTTCTTCGTTCTGCATTTTGGCTAGTTTTCGGTAGCTCCACACAAGAACACCAAGCTACCTGCATCAATGCAATGAGATCAATATACCTTTTAGAAAATAGGGGGAAAAGAACTAAGTAATGTGAACATCAAGATTAAGCAACTGATCCAGGATTAGGCCAACTACATGCCCCACATAAAACCCTAACATGGTGAGCATCACCTCAGTCAAAGTAAAGTATTTGATGATATTGCATCAGTAATTAAATGGGTTGGGAAGGTAAGGTTCATACTTGATGATCAGAACAGGGGACGAAGTAAGGAAGTTTTCCCAATATTAGGTTTTGAAGGGTTCAAATAATTGCTTATAATGTTGAAGCATGAATGTTAACTAAACCCTAGCTCCCGACTTCCAAACAAAATCGATTCAACAATGTTACCATGTTAGAACTTAAAAGAGAAAAAGGCATAAGCTCGTTAACTTCCAAAATATAGATTAATCTAAGTGCGAAAGCCCTTGCAAGAGGAGAGAGATAGTGGGTAAGAAATCAAAAAAGTTGCTCGCAAAAACCCTAAATATAGGGGAACGATACGTAGGGAAAAAAAAATCAACGGAAGCCATAGATAGATCCATAAGAGCAGAATTAAGAAACGAGCTTTGCAATTTTTTTTTTTTTCTTTTATAGAACAGAAATTTCATTACTTGAAACTACTGGATAGAGAAGTACGTACCCGACGAGTAGACGAATGCTGCGCGGGTGCTCAGAACAGAAGAGTGCGCGAAGGGGAAGGTCGTTAAAAACCGGTGGCCATGCGCCCATGGCCCACTTAGTTCTTTGAAAACCCAAATGGATTGTAGAGCCGTAGAGGGTCCAAATTAGATGACTCCATTCCAACTGTTTAATTGGGTTTTCCCATTCCTGTTTAATTGTAGAGCCGTAGAGGGTCCAAATGGATTATTCCGATTTCAATTCCAACTACAAATCAAACGGGTCCTAAGTAATTTAATTTCTTACTAACGAAAGAAACTAGTACTAGGCGTTTTGTTGCGGTCATCATACTTCCAATCCAATCAGTGGGTTTAATTAATTTATTACCCATGCAAAAAGAAATATAAATAAAATTTTACTTTTTAAACCTTAAACCGCATATGCATGTGTATGTGTGAACGTTTTCTTGGAATATTACAATAGTTTACAATTTTACATTTTCTATTTTTATGGTGAATAGAGTTATTAAAGCTATACTATATTTTTTTATATATATTTGAATTTCCAAGATGTATCATCATTTTTACACCATCTCCGTGCATATCCTAAGTATGGATACATTTACTAAAATTGCCTCTTCAATATTTTTTTGCATTCTTTCGATGCTTTTTTTAATAAAATGGATATACAATTACAATAAAAAACAAACTACAAACCACAAGGGGTAACCACCCCTTAGGCATCCGAAAAACAATATAAAATAGAGAATAGTTACTAAAGCTTTGGGAGGACAATTGGTTCTCGTGACCAAGTTCGCTAGTAAGTATGTTACAATTAATGACTTCTCCGGCAAACCTTATAACATTTCTCTAATGAGTTTATCATGGTTTTCAAAATCGGATCGGACTGGACAGTTGAACTAAAAAAATCGGTAACCGTTCACCTCCCAAGTTTGGTTATACTATAAACTGTCATTTAATAAATAACTGTTGAAAAAGTCAAAAATTTGTGAAACCGGGCAGTTGAACCATTAAACCATTCAACCCGGGCAGCAGTTCGCAGGTAGGCAAAATTCATTTTCGTCTAATTTAAAAAAAAAAAAAAAAAAAATTTCCATTGATATCCCACAATTCCCCCTTACGAGTTAGGGCCTTCTAAGTCCCAACCTTCCTTCTCATACTCCGACGGTGCAACCGACGACCTGTGGCAGCCACGACCGCCGTTGACTGACGATGAATCACAACGACCAACGACTGTCGTCCGGATTTCCTTCCTCAAAAGGCCTTATTGCGGTGAGTAATCAGCAATAAGGAGCAGCGGCAGATTTCCTTCTTGTAATCAGCAGCAACAATGAGCAACAAGAGCAACGGTGGTCAGAGATTTTGCAACGGCAGATTTCTTTTCTCTTTTTAATCAGCAGAAACAAGGAGCAATAAGGAGCAGCGGCGGTCAACGATTTTGCAGTGACGGCCGGTGATTTTACATAAGTTTAGATATTTTTTTTTCTCAAAAAATCTATTGCTTTTGTTTTTGAAGGAGCACATCTACTCTACTTCGCGAGCAGCGAGAACTTCTCCTCCTCCCCTTTCCATCTCTCCATTTGTTGTACCTGATTCTTGTCCTCATTCTCATTCTCCCTCATACTCTTGATTTTATTTTATTAATTTATTCATTTTATTGTTTTTTAAAATTTCTCCACCCTTATTACAAAGAACAGAGATTGTCGATTCTACTCTTTATTGCAGTGAAGAAGAAGAAGAAGAAGAAAAAGGGAACAGAGAGGACGGTGTTTCTGTACTTTTGTTATTTTCTATTTGTTATGTATTTTGTTATTTTTGCATTTAGATAGTTTTATTTTTTTTTTGTATTTTTCTATATTTTTTGTTTTTTAATTTTATGCTATTTTTTATTGTTTATAAATATATTTTTTATTTTAATTTATTTATGACATCATGGGTCAAACCATTCAACCCAGACGGTTGAACCGCTTAACCGGAAACCGATCCCCTAACCAATTCTATTTCCGGTTCGTTTTTTAAAAACCTTGGAGTTTATAATCACATATAAGGTACTGGCCCTACTGGGTACCATAAGATCAAAACCCAAACCCTATAAGGTTTGATAAACGGGTCCTATTAGGATAGGGACAAGTCAGGCACCCTAAAATTCCTATGAAACTTCCATTCTTACCTAAAGAGTCTAGAATTGTTACATTGTATGGGTTGACAATGCCAGCTTTTTGAAGTTAGATTTGCTCCCCATAGAGTTCTCCCACAATAGATTGCAGCCATATATTCGGAACATCTTCCCATATGCATGGCTGCAATATGCCTTGGGGTTGACATGGCGAGCACTTTATGGGGAGGAAATCCGAGTTCCCTTCCCAACTTCCTACATTTATATGGAAGCTCCCAACAAAGCCTGCCTCATTGAGAGATGTTCCCATTGCACATTGAGGGGCACACTCTTCGGGGAGCTGATCTAAATTCACTTATAGGTTATCATTAAAGGGGAGATGTTCCCAATGCATAATTATAATGTGTTGTGGGGTTGGTAATAAAGAGCATTGGGGAGCAATTCCAAGTTCCTTTTTGAATCTTAACATTCCAATTAGCTCGGATATGGTCCCATAACAGTCCAGACTCAATTTGATTATTTCAAACTCTTGTCTTAGAACTAGTATTGGTTTAGTAGTCAGATTGGATATAGATTTAACCTCATTAATCCAATTAATAAATTATGTATGTAAGCATGCATGCTTGTATTATGTATGTATAGAAAGATATGCCAAAGTTGAATTTATGGTCATGTCTCTTCTGCCCAAGCTAAATTATTGGCTTTACACGATGGGCTAATGATCCAGTTGTTCATAGTTGCATGCAAGTACAATTTTCTCACACATAGGCCTCATTCATTTGCCTCTTTGTCACTTTTCCATATTTTTTTATTTTCAAGATTCCCAAGTAAATAACAGAATGACATTTTTACACATAAGAAGCTAATATAAAAATGGACAAAGTTGCTCCATTAAGCTTTATAAAATTTCCCCCTAGGTGAGAAAGTTACTTACCACCTGAGAGATGGGTAAGTTTTACCCGAGGAAGTGGAGCTTATTTTATCATGAGGCCCATTAGTAAATGCTAAATGAACATTGTAAAGTTGGTCGATGAGAAAAAGATACTCATTGACCAACTTTCCCAAAAACTTAGTTACCAGTATGTGCTTATTTACTTGCAAACGTGGGAGTGGAGGAAAAAAGGCTTATTCCTTCACTATGTTCAGGTTAATAAAGTGGGGTTCTTCTTTCTGCCTTGTCTGACCTTGCCTTGGTGAGTCCTGTATTTTGTTGTGTTTATTATCGGATTAATTTTGTTAGGGGCAGGGCTGAATGTGTGAGGGAGAGAATTTTGTATTTTGGGATTGGGGTAAGGCAAGCAATGTCATCCCCTATACTTTTATTTCTTCTTTTTGATAATGGTTAATAAAATCTTAGGTACTCTGCCTAAAGTAAAGTTTGAGATTAAAAATGCATAGATAAAGAGATATTATAAATAGTTTATAGTTAATAAAATTCAATATTTTATGTTTATATAAATTTATTATAAATATATATGTAAAAAATAATTTACTAAATTGTAATTTTTTGTTAACGGGGAGATGTTCCCAATGACTAGAATATGCTGTGAGGTAGGTGTGTGGCACGCTCTCTGAGGAGTAGATTCAAACTCGGTCAGGCTGGGCTTTCAAGCCTACAATCTTAATGGCAACTTAAAATGATTGAATAAGAGTGAACAATATCTTAAACTGACCTAAAAGTAGAATCTCTTTATTATTTATGGTTCAAATATTTAAATCAAATGGATCAATCTATGATATAATAATTAAATAATAAAATTATAAAAGGAGATAGAACTAAATCTAACCTCTGATTTATTGGACGGATCAAAAAATTCAATAATAGATTAATCCAGTTAGGCAATTATGTAACTGATCGAGTCAGCTGCCTTTTTTAATTGCAACCATGGGTTCAAAATGCTACAAATGAAAGTGATTTATTATGCAAACAGATTCTTTTTTCTCTCTCCGTTGGGTTATACATGGCCCATCCCCCAAACCCATTGTCAATTGGACTGAATTTGGTCCAATCCGATCTGTTCCAATATGAGCTCACTATAGATGGAGCAAGTTCAATCCAATCTGATGATAATACTCGGACCATTTTGGATCAGGTCTAATTCAATGTCAGGTTAAGGGTAAATTGTAGATTAGAACCCTGTACCATGGTTTTTAAAACCGGATCGGATCGGGCGGTCGAACCAGAGAAACCAGGAATCGGTCAGGTGATCGGTTCCGTTTTCCCCAAAAACCAGATTTTTCCTCAAAACCGTTGATTTTGGTCAGCGAACCGCTGAACCGGGTGGTTAACCATTTGAATGGTTTTGACCTCTTTTTTTTTTGTTAAAATGGGTCGAACGTTCAATTCAAATAGTTGGACCATCTGACCCGGTAACCGGACCCCTGACCAGTTCGGTCTCTGGGTCAATTTTAAAAACCATGCCCTATACTTTAGTATTTAGGGCTAGTCTAACTTTAGTACCTAAACTTCAAAACATGCCACTACGGTGCCTGAATTCTCAAAAACTTCCAGTTTAATACTCGTCATTAGCAAATCCGTTGGTTATCTCTATTACAAGTTAAATTTTTGAAAATGATAAAACTACCTTTTCAATATTTTTAAAACCATTGGTCCATTTTAATTGGATTGTCTTCTTGACAATGGCAAGAATTACCCTTCTTCTCTTCAAACCCCACTTTGTTATGGATTGAATAACTAAAAATGAAATTTTTTAGGACTTAAAAGCATATTTCATTCCTTGAAGAAATCAATACAAAAAAATGCCAATAAGGTCTTTCAAAAATCCAAAAATACAATTTTTCAAGAACAAAATATAAATAAATGTGAATTAAAATTACCAACAGAACTAAACAAGCACAGCTCCAATCCATTACATTACATTTCAAAAAAAGACTGTAACCGAGGTCTCCAATCCACAAAACACGGCAAAGCCCCACACATTACAACCACTACCAGAAAATGTAACTGTCTTCGCCGAAAAAACTGCGCCATGAACTACATTTGCCAGAGAGTCGCGAATCAACTCAATCATGAACGACAAGACATGAAGGAACATCCACCGGTGTCAATTGCCCAATAAAAAATTGGGAGAAGTACAAATCAGCCCAGCTCAGAATTTATTAGGCCCAAAGTACCGGAGGAATGCATTCTGCATCCTGATTTGTGAATTGATGCCAAATTCACGGGGGGCTGGAATTCAGAATTCTGCATCGTGTGTCTCCTACTTTTCTCCTTAACCCCATGTAATCTATCCTAATAATTGACACGCTTACCATCCGCGTGAACTTCTATTTTTGTCGGTATGAACATGTGACGTGCTCTTTCAATTGTATCGGGGGCACCGACAACCAACCAGTGGGATAGAACAACTGGAAGCTCCTTTCAATTGTTTTAGACGGAAATGGCGATGGCACCAATAATCACAACCTAAATCAACTCAACTAAATAAGATTTTGGTGAGGCAAGGTCAAAACATTTACATGGCGTTGATGTATTAACTTTTTTTTTTTTTTCTTTAGAAATGACAAATAATGCAAATTAAGGTGGTGTTTGACATCATTGCTGATGTTTTCTTATCAATTTTTCAAAAATCACAGTGCCTTTTTTTTAAATCGATAAATTTTGTTAATTGATATTATCATTTCTGTCATGTAAGTCAATTTTGAGAAATCAATTTTGAGTATCGATTAGAGTTATTATTCAGTGCCACGTCATTCAGCTAGTAATCAGGAAAGTTAATCTCTGAAAAGGGCTGACTTCAACAATCATATTTGACCAATTTCTTAAAAATATCAAAATCGACTAACCAAACAGAAATTTATATGCTGATTCTTCTAACGCTGTGATTTTTAAAAAATCATCATCGATGCCAAACATCTTGGGAGGATTTTGGTTTCTAACACTGTAAAGTTAGGCATCAAACTAAAAGCTATTGAAACTATATTTGATGAAAACCCATAAAACCAAAAAGAAAACTTACATTGATCTAAAAAAAGAATCAACTTTTCAATAAAGCTAATTTCGGTAGGTCCTTCAAGCTTCGAAGCAGCTGAGACAGCACAGCTCAATGAATGTTGAAGGCTGAAGCCCTCCCAAACGGGGCCCTAAGCTGGAGGTAATGCAAAATCTGAACTCCCTCCGAGTCAAAATGCATTAGCTAATAGCTATAGATCAGGAGTGATCCACCTACATTCCTACTCGCATGAAGTTAGTGATGAAAAGACGCAAATACCCTTCTTACGTGAGAACGTACCATAAGCAAAAGCAAAGGTTATGGTTATCGCAGTAGAGTAAGAGATCAATGATTTATGATGTCCTACCCATGATTACCCTGTTAGTAAGCAGTAAGCTCCTACAGTCCTACTGCACCAAGTGTTCCCATGGGACAACTGGGTTCTAGTACACGAGGTGGGGCCCTAACCCGTTATATATATATAAATGAAGAAAAACAAACTCACTGGAATTTGTCTGAATGCTCCCTCTGTTTCATTCTCCCCCCATCTCTGCAACTGCAATCTTTCTTTCTCCACCCACCGACCTTCGCCCCTTCTGTGAGAGTGGGATAGGCACACCCGAAACACGCACACAGAAAGACTGAGACCCAGTAAAGCCAATCCATAAATCCTTCAAGTTTCAGATTTTCATGTTTTTGAACAGATCGCAGGGGAATCTATCAAGTTCCCCATGAAGCAAAGGTTGTAGTCTCTCATCTTCAGATCCTAGCTCTATCTTCCACCCATCTGGGGTTTCAGAATTAGGATTTCTGATCTGATCGAGTGACGCCAAGTAGAAGAAAGAAAATCTAAGCGAAAACAAAGATGCTGGAACGCTGCTTGGAGGCTCGTCCTGTTCGACAGATCCACAGAGCTCTTCGCCATGGTAAGGTTGCCCTCCTCTGCCTGTTTGTGACTATTATCGTTCTCCGCAGCACCATTGGTGCCGAAAAATCCGGTACTCCCGAGCAGGATTTCGATGAGATCCGAGACCATCTCCACTTCCGCAGGCGGGCCGAGCCTCGCCGTGTCCTTGAAGAAGCTCAGACAACGGATGCGACGAATATCAACAACTACAACACGTTCGATCCATCCAAACTGATGGTTGACGAGGAGGAAGACGAAAAGCCCGATCCCAACAAGCCTTATAGCCTTGGGCCGAAGATATCAGGTTGGGACGAGCAGCGAGCGAATTGGCTCGAGAAGAATCCTGATTTTCCGAATTTCATTGGCCCCAACAAGCCTAGGGTTCTCTTGGTCACCGGGTCTTCCCCGAAACCGTGTGAGAATCCAGTCGGTGACCATTACCTTGTGAAATCAATCAAGAACAAGATCGATTACTGCCGGCTGCACGGCATCGAGATCTTCTATAACATGGCACTCCTCGACGCAGAGATGGCTGGGTTCTGGGCGAAGCTTCCGCTCATTCGGAAGCTCCTGCTATCCCATCCGGAGGTTGAATTCCTGTGGTGGATGGACAGTGACGCCATGTTCACAGACATGGCATTCGAGGTCCCGTGGCAGCGATACAAAGACCACAATTTCGTGATGCACGGGTGGAATGAGATGGTCTACGATCAAAAGAACTGGATTGGTCTGAACACTGGTAGCTTTCTGCTCAGGAACTGTCAATGGTCGCTAGACATTCTGGATGCCTGGGCTCCAATGGGACCCAAGGGAAAGATAAGGACCGAGGCAGGGAAAATCCTCACGAGGGAGCTCAAGGATCGACCCGTCTTCGAGGCTGATGATCAGTCCGCCATGGTTTACCTTCTGGTCACACAGAGAGACAAGTGGGGCGACAAGGTGTACCTCGAGAGCGCTTACTACTTACACGGCTACTGGGGGATTCTGGTCGATCGGTACGAGGAGATGATCGAGAACTACCACCCGGGGCTCGGCGATCACCGTTGGCCTCTCGTCACCCATTTCGTCGGTTGCAAGCCATGTGGGAAGTTTGGGGATTACCCAGTGGAGAGATGCTTGAAGCAGATGGACAGAGCTTTCAATTTCGGGGACAATCAGATACTACAGATTTATGGGTTCACCCACAAATCCTTGGCTAGCAGGAGGGTCAAGAGGACTCGAAACGAGACAGACAATCCTCTTGAGGTAAAGGATGAGCTTGGGTTGCTTCATCCTGCATTCAAAGCTGTCAAGGTATCGTCTTCTTGACGACCTGCTGCTGCGCCATTAGTTGATCAGGTTAGAGTTGGGATGCTTCCCATCTGATTTTGTTCGTTATCAAATCATAGTACAATTTGATGTTTGTTGCTAATTTTTTGTTATGGTAGGTATGGGAATTGAATCAATGGTTATCACCATTATCATTACTTATAATTATTTTTACCCCCAATTTGATGATCTCAGTGTTCTAAATCATAAATTTTTCGGTCGGCATGCTACCTGTTGAAACCATGTTCTATTTATGCGGATGACTTAATTTGGCCACCGGCCCCAAAATAAATCACCGAGAGAAGGGGGAGTGTTCACGGGTCGGGTCGGTTTTGTTCGGTTTCAAGTTGTTTGGCTAATCAAATTGAAATTATAAATTAGTCATCCAAAACTGGTCCAATATTAGTGAAAATTAAGCCTACTGTAAAGAATCGATTTGGGTTAATTTATTGGTTTTGTCAACCGGTTTAAAAGACAGCCCAGAAGTAATTTTTCACTATGTTTTTAATAGATAAAAATCCTATAAAAAATATATAAATGGTTTTATGTGAAAGAAGGTTTTCACTCAGAAAAAAAAATATAGTTGGCTCGGATCAGTTTTGATTGATTTACACATGGCCCGATTCAGGTCGAATTGGATTGGGTTGATTGGTTTGATCGATTTAATCTATTCATGAACAGCCCTAATGAGAATTATTGTAGTGTTAGTGTTGGGGGAAATATTTCATTGTCAGTCAAAGGGGATACCGTGTTATAAGCGAAAAGTAGAGAATAGAGATATATTTTTTAGGGAAAATTTATGATGTGAAAAAGATATGGTATAGAAAGAGTTTTGATCAATCAAAATCCACCCATGATAAATAACACTTGATTGCTGATTGACTATAGTTTAGTCTACTTGTAAGAAGTTTTTCAGATGTCATATCTTTTCAATATCATAGTCGAACCCTTTTCGGGTGAGAAAACAGCCGTCGTGTTCCAAAAATCAACATGATCCTGTCGTCTTCACTCTTGAGCCCATGTGCATTACAGACGGCATTAGCGTGTAGTGCGGATTAGAGACAGCACGACACACAAGTGATGTCATATTTCAAACAGCGAATCCCATTCCCATGCATGACCGAGACAACCCTCCCCCCGGAAGTGATGCGCTAATCTTATGGTACGTTTGGTTGCTGCGATTAGGATGGGAAAATGAGAATATTCTCATTAGATTTTAATTTTCACGTGTTTGTTCGCTGTGATGGGATGGGAAACCGTGGGATGTTGGTTCTCAAAACCAAGGATGTGGGGTCATGCTGAAATGGTGCGACCCCGGTGAGAAGAGAAAGTTGTGAGAAAAAATTGTCAAGACTTTCGACTGAAGCTCCGCAGCCATCTTCTCACCGTCTCCCTGCGTCTACAGCAATCAAGTCTCCGACAGCATTCCCGATGATATCCGGCCAAGATAAGACCAGATTCATGACTATAGAATTCAGGCGACTATATTCTTCACGTTTTTGGCATCATCGATCTTCTCATGCCGTCGGGAAAACATGGTTGTTCGTCAGCTAAAATCCATTGTTTCCGGCGGTATAGAGGTAGATGTTTTACAGATCTATACTTGTGCTTGTAGAACCTTGAACAAACATAGTCGTTCGTCAGCTAAAAAACATTGTTTTCCCGTTAAAACGTGCCAAGGTGTTTATGCCTTTTTCTGGGTTCAAACCCGCTTCAAGGTAAGAGTTTTCTTCCCTCATATCAGTTTTGCCCATGAGATATGTTTCTCTTCCATCAGATTTGTTAAACCAGGTCCCAATTATTCTTTTTAATTTTTTCTTAATTTATTTTTATACGTTTTCTCATTGGGGTGAAGATCGGAGGCAATGAGAACAACCCCAGATCTTGCTTCGCCCTTGTATCCTCTGCAACTTTGAAGGTGACAAACCCTTCCTACATGCTGTTGAAGTATTAATTTATAAATATATTATTATTTGTTATTTTTTTTTCTGGGCATTCTTCTTTTACTAATGAGGGGGAGATTGGAACTCACCTCGTCCACACCACTGGTTTGAGTTCGAAGGAAGACGATGAACAATAATTTTCCCTTCTCAGCAATCAAACATCAAAATGCCAAAATGAGAAAATAAAATTTTCCTTCTCTTCTCATCCTTTCCCATCCCATCCCTTCTCAACAACCAGACTGTTATAGAAAGTTAAAGAGTTAAGAGCAGAGATAAATATTTTATATTAATAATTTAAGGATCTCCAATCTCCACTATCCCTATCATACACTAAAGGCAAACCTTTCTTTTTTGTTTATTTTTCCAGCATTGTTTATGCAGTACGGCCACTCAACTAGAAGAACGGTAAAGCTCTCTACCGCTGAATACTTGCTTGATTTTTAGTGTCTGTTTGGCATCAACACGCTATTCCAGAAAATGGCAACACATCAGTGTTATATCGGAAAAAATAGTGCTCTAAGAAACATTTGTTTGTTTGGAACCATTTTTCATGGAAAAATGGTACTCCAAGCCACACCTTGGAAATCGAGAAGGCATGGCTTAGAGCAACGCTGAATTTGGCGTTTCCTGAAGCTGCAGCTCGTTGCTACCAATAGGGACATGACGTGGCATTGGATAGGAGTGATCATGGACCGGGCCGGGCCGGGGCTTTTCACTTATGATACGGGCTATAGCTTAGGCCCGGGCCCGGCCGGCCGGCCCGATTCTGGGCCAATGTCTTTTATATATAAAACATTACATATATATAATATTTTATATTAAATGACATATCATGCATATAAACTTTTATTTTATATATTATATAATATAAATTATACACGTCATGTTAAATTTATATATAAAATATATAATATAATGTAAAATAACATGTATACATTATACACAAAATGTGTAAGTTTATTTTCGGGTCTGATATGGGCTCGGGCCTGAACACAAAACCCAGGTCCAAGCCCGAAATTTTCGGGCCGAGCCGAGCTGAAATGATCACCCTTAGCACTGGATAATAGGTACCAGTGCTGAAAACGGTTCCTGAAACATTGGTACCGAATAGAAAACGTCGTTGTTGCTTCAAGAAACGTCACCTGGCAGCAGCATTTTCAAACCAAAAAAAAGACCATTTTCTGAGAAAACGGTACTTCCAACCTACACATCAACAGCACCAAGCATCGATGCCAAACATATACTTTATTGTTAAAAATCTCATATCACAGATTCAGCCATCTGAGGAGAATTACTATGAAGTAAAGATTGATAAAGTCTTTCTTCATTCTATATTCTATAGATATATAAAATCTATATTACAACAATTCCATTATTTCAATGAAATGGCTCGAAAGGCTATTTCCAATAGAAAAGGGAACAAAAAAGAATAGTGGATAAACTCAGCTTGCCCGCCAAAAACCACACCAAGGTTATGTAATCCAAGTCGTCTTACTATATTTCTGCCTTATTTCTTTTCAAGCTCCATTTCATCATCATCCATCATCGAAGACTTGTCCCATTTATTTGAGCTCCAAATCGTTTTAAAAGGTTTCTAATAAACAATACTAACATTCCCATTCCTCTTCTGTACGTGGAGAACGTAGAGGCTGCCTCATACACCTAATTGATATTCAATTGGAGTGCTAATGATTATTTGGGTTGGGATCACACCATTAAGTACTTATTGATATTTGAAAAATAAATCCGAAATAATTGCTTATTTTAAAAATAATGACTCACTTTTAAACTCAAATTTTTAACTTTTTTAAGTGCTTGTACAATAAGCACTTATTCAATTTTTTTCTTCCAAAATTATATCTAATTGAATTTTATAAAAGTACTTCCATAAAAGTGCTTTTATAAAAATAATTCCATAAAAATGCTTCTATAAACATACTTTCATAAAAATGTTTTTATTAAAGTGCTTTCATAAAATTACTTTTTCGTAAAAGTGTTTATTAAAGCACTTTCGTAAAAGTGCTTTTGTAAAAATAATTTTATAAGTGCTTTTATAAAAATGCTTTCATAAAAGTGCTTTTGTAAAATTTAAAAAAAAAATGGGCAAAATAGTCACAACCATGGTTTTCAAACCACCATTGACCTGAACAGTCGGATTGTTCGGCCCAGGAACCATCCAAGCAACCGGTTCAATTTTACCCCAACCCAATCCTTGACAATAAACCATTGAATCGATCAACAACCCATTGACCCAGGCGGTCAAACCATTAACTCATTTGACCCATTCAACGGTTTTTGACATTTTATTTTAATTATTATTTTTTTTTTGTCAAAACAAGTCATTCATTCGAACTGGACAATCGAACCGTCAACCTGGAAACTGGTGGCCAAAACAGTTCCAATTCCGGGTCATTTTTTAAAACATTGGTCACAAATGCTTATTGGAGAAAAAGACTACCAAACACCCAATATAAAATAAGCGCTTATTTTTTTAAATAACCATTTAAAAAAGTTGGGTGCCAAATGCAAATAAGTACTTACTTGAATAAGTACTTGTTTTTAAGCAATTATTTTTAACAGAAGCACTCCTAAACATAGACTTAATACATACTGACCATCCATCTCTACTAGATCAAACTCTCAGACAATGCTGTAAGACTTCGACCAGACAAGACTGGATGTTCGGACCATGAAAACCAGAAACCAGTTGCCATTCCAGTTTTTTGGAACACTAGTTTTTCAAATCAAATTTCTGAAAAAACAGTTCCCCTGCCAAAAATCCAGGAGAACCATTGAAAACCGGCCAGGAACTGTTGAAAACTAACCGGGTTTTAACAACCAACCCAGGTCACGCTGGTTTATTATAGATCATAAAAATGGAAATGACGAGATTTGAACCTGTGATCTCTCTCCCTTGCATAGATTAACACACTATAATTTATTGGTATTTGTGTCTATTTTTGTCTTTTTAACTTATTGATATTCATCAAATAAATATGTATATCTAGAAAATTGATTCAAATATGTATACATACACACACCATCTGACCACAACTTATTTTCTTATACACGTCATAACATGGATATATTTTTATATTTTATAAATATAGGTCACTGGGTTGACCCTGCTGTCAGACCATTTGACCCATGACCTGACAACCTGTTCTGGTTTTGTGAACGGTTGAGTCTTACAACATTGCTCTCAGGTCTAAGTAATAAAAAACTATCTTAACTAAAGGAAAAATATATGCTGCTCAACCTGTTTCTGTTTCTGGCTTTCATTAATTTAATACCATCCCCTGCAAGAGAATACAAATATCAGATAGTTTGTCTCCATATCTGTTTAATACAATCTTTTTCTCCCAGCATTTACTGCATATTTTGCCCATTCCAGTTTTCTACGTGTGAAGTTATTTCAGCACTTGCCACATAGAGAAACATATTGAGTTGCCACCTCCTCAGGAAAGTCATCCGGATCTATTTTCTGGAAAGCAAGATTAGACTCCAACAGTAATTCAAGATTATGCTAAAATATATGCCTTCTATTTTGCCACATCCCAGGGATCCATTGCACTGAAACCTTGATAGAAGATCGAAGTAATTTTTCATCTTATGCCAGATCATCTAAAACCTTTGGCTACACATACTTATCTGCCTGCGCTCAACCCTTCTCGGTCATATGGTCTCACTCACCTAGGCAAACACACACATATTCTAACAGTAAGGAGGAACTACCAATTGGACTTTGAGCACTACTTTAAATAAGATGCAGTAATTTGATTGATTATGGGTGATGGAGACCGTGAATATGGTATACAAGCAATTTGATTTTGCATGTATTGCATCCTTTCATACAGTCGGAAAATTATACAGATGGCCTCATAGAACACTCTTGTGTCCCAGTGAAATCATCACTGGATGACTGGATACATTGGATAGTGAGGTAAAATGAACTATATAGGTTCACAATAGACATGGCTATGATTACGAGGTAAAACACTTCAGCAAGGTGGAATAATCATCAGTATTCTAACAAGAGACAAGTCCCTCTACTACTGCAAGTACAGAAACAGAAGATGAGTCATGTCAAGAGCTATGGATCCTCATAGCATCGCATATTTCGTGCATTGGGTTATGCTCAAATAAATTTATAAATAATAACTAAATGGACCAAAGGACACACCTTAGAGCGAAGTTATGTAAGATCTATTCGCATGATTGATGATCCACATAAGACAGTAGAAGGAGAAATTTTTCCTTTCTTTCTCTTACCTTTGCTTTTCTGTGCATTGATGTATGTAACATGTAGAGTAATCAGCCTCAGCCAAAAAATTATTTTCAATTGAGTTGTATTTGCATGAACCCAGCATTATGAGTAAAAACAAGCCGCCAAAAATAAACACATATTTGAAGAGAAAAGGTGGGAAAAGCAATATTGTAACCAGACCCTAAGGCTTACACACTGATACAAGCAATGCACTAAATGTCATCTACTTGGCGCATAAAGAGGCTTACTTGGCATGGCAGAGCTTCCTCAATGTAATTGACGTTCTCTTCTTCTGACAGATCTCTTGCCCTTCCCAGATCTGAAACCCCGGCTTGCGGTTTATCTCATGCTTCCAAAGGTAGCGAGCTTCGCCCTGCATGATAACCAGAGATCCTGGGGTCAGATAAACAGGGATCTTCACCATAAGAGTATCTTCTTTCCCATCATATCCAATGTTGCTAGTTTCATTCTTAACTCGTGTAAAGTGCATCACACACGCTGATTCAAGAGAGACAATGGCAATCCCATCTTCAAAACGCATGAGGTCCACATGTCCACATATTCCCTGCATAAATTCAAAGTATATTAGTTTCCCGATATTACAAGGACACCTCAAATTAGTCAAATTAGTCATGCTAATATTTGGGACACCATTCCAACTGCCAACAGGCAACACTATTCACTTCGTACAACACTGCTGTAGTATACTGATGATGCTGCTAGGTCAGCAAAAAAACATTCCAAAAACTCATTGTAAGAAAGGACACATTCAATAAATTGGGAGGAACACGGATTTTCCAGATTTGTTTCCTCAAATTTTATATTTCTACTATAATTTTAAATTTCTAATTAGTATTTATTCATGGCAGAGCAAATGGGCAGATGATTTGGGCGTCTTGCTTCTGGCATCATGTAGTAGATTGGGAAATAAATTTACTAATTGAATTCTTAGTTTGCCTTCAGAGAACCTCTTTGTGCCTTGGACAGGATACAAGAGTTAGGAAAGTAGGGTTGGATGGTTGTTTCTCTGTGAAGTCCTTTTACACAGTTATAGATTTTCTAGTGGTATTGGATATGGGAAGCTAATATTGCCACCTATGATCTCATTCTTTATGGAGTTATGGGAAGGAAGGAATGCTATAACTTTTTTATGAAAGAGTTGGAGTGTTCATCTGTTGATTGGTCCTATTCAAGATTTTAAAAGGCTAAAGGCGGAGGTGAGGTGTTGGGTGCTGAAGAGGCGAGGTGTAAGCCTCAAGGCGGTTTGAGGCATAAGCCTCAAAGTATAAATATTATTTTTAAATTTTTATGTATGTAGGTACACAAAATTTATTTTATTTTATAGCCAACTTACATATTTTCTTTTTATTACATATATATTCTTTTGATATGAGACTTATGTTTTTTTAAATTTTATTTTCTATTTTATTTTATGTTTATAACTCTGTTTATCATACTAAAATAACTTCTAATATTTTATGCATTAAAGAGCACAATTTGTTTATTTTATAGCAATTTTTATATTTATATTCAACTACATTAGAGGTGAAAAAAAGAAAGATGGCAAAAGTACTGGTGGAAGGCTTATGGATGCTTGAATGGGTGAGAGATTTTGTGTCTAAGGCAGCAACTAAAGGGAAGTAGGTTAGTTGCAAGGAAAGGTCTACAAGTACAGGAAGAACGAAGAAGGTATGTGGAGGACTGTAAAAGGAACGCCAAGGGGTCCTTCATTGCTCTCTAAGAGCTTTTTTGCTTAAGGAATAAAACAGATGGTGTGATTCCTTGAAGGAAAAAATAGCCAAGGATGGAAAGGGGTTGCTGAAGTTTTGAAGATCTTCCTAAATCAAAAGAACTTAAGAAAAGGAGAGACACTTGAAGAAGAAGAAATATCAGTCAAGCCTGATCAGTATGATGAGGTTCCTAAGCAAGGTTTTTTCGCTCTGGCACACAGTCAAAGCAATCCAACTCTGACGGTTAACTACAGGAAAGAACATTGAGATACTGTGCTGGTGGTTGAAGCCAAGAAGCCAATTGTGGAGTGGAGAAAGGTTGCTGATCTGTTGATGGGTAAGTTGAAGCTGAAGAGTACATTTATACTAACACCCTTGGCAGCAATATCCCTTTTGAATTTGTGCGTAACCGAGAAAAATACATTTGGAGGCCTTAGGATCAAAATTAGAACGATGAGGTCCAAGAATCTGAACAAAGCAAGTACAACCAAAGGTTTTAAGGGGAACAGTAAACAAGTCTTTATCAGGGTATAGGAGGGTAAATGGAGGCTTCATGTCAAAAACCTGTGAAGGAACTCGGTTAATGAGATACACTGCTATAAAAATAGCATCTCCCCAGAAATGAATAGGCACATTGGAGTTAAACATGATGCTTCTGGCCACCTCCAATATGTGCCTATTCTTCCTCTCAGCAACCCCATTCTGTTGTGGTGTATGAGGACAAGTACTTTGGTCGATAATCCCATGGTCAAGCAAATAGGAGGCTAATTGGTTGGCAAAGTATTCTTTCACATTATCGGATCTGAAGATTTTGATTTTGACCCCAAATTGGGTTAAAATCATCTGATGAAAGATCTGGGTCAAAGTAGGAACCTCATCTCGAGAATGCATAAGGTAAACCCAAGAAAAGCGGGTATAATCATCAGCAAACAACAATAAATATTTGTACGCCCCATAGCAGTGATGTGATAAGGACCCCAAACATCGGTATGCACAATATCAAAAGGATTATTACTTCTT
This sequence comes from Nelumbo nucifera, assembly GCF_000365185.1. The sequence continues at coordinate 5,965,117 of NW_010729096.1, read as the reverse complement.
TTATTACTCAATGAATAAGATGTTCTACAATGCTTTGCAAGATCACAACTCTCACATCTCAAATTGGACATCTGAACAGACTCAAATAAATCAGGAAACAAACTCTTCAAAGACCGAAAAGATAAATGACCCAACCGATTATGCCAAAGCATAACCTGGCTAACAGACTGAGAAACAAAAGACTTCCTATCTTCACTATCTTCCCAATGTGAACTCTCTCCAAGCAGATAGATCCCATTCGTCTCACGGCCAGGCCCAATCACCTTCCTTGTTTCCAAATCCTAAAAAAACACATCAGTCAGGGAAAAAGGTTACTGAACAATTCTGATGTTTTATAATGCTACTAACTGAAAGTAAATCAGTATTATGCTTAGGAACATGCAGAACTGAAGATAAGGATATGGCATTAGACAACTTGATGTCTCCCTTGCCAGAAATGGGAACAAGGGAACCATCAGCAATGGACACCTTATCTCTGCCAGAAGATAAGTGATAGGTAGTGAACAATGATGGCAAGCCAGTCATATGGTCAGATGCACCTGAGTCTATTACCCAACAATGTTCAGTGTTACCTGGAGCTGAAGCATGATAAGCTGAGGCCCGAGTACCTGAATGAGCAAAAGYTGATGTGGGAGCTGATGGTGGCTGAGATGATTGAGCTGAATTGCCAACTTCCTTTTCCAACTGAGTCAAGGCAGCCCAGACAGCAGCTAGGGTGTCTAGGGGTGTGCCTTTTGTGTCCAATGAGGAGGCACAATCAGTATTAACAGCCATATTACCATTACCCCTTTTGTTTCAGAGTTTTGCTAGGACTAAATGAGGGTGCAGCTTCCAACAGGTGTCTTTAGTATGCTTGGGTTTCTTGCAATGTTCACATACTAGATCTTGTTTGTCTTCCTTCTTTATATCCCTCTCCGTATCACCCCCGGACTTAGGTTTGACTGCTGCCAAGGCTGATGGGAAGGACTAATGCTGCATCATAACCTTTCTCCTAGTCTCTTCACTGTGCACTAAGGAGTAGACTTGTGATAGGGTCACACTGTCTCTTGTCAGTAGTTGTTGTCTCACAATATCATACTTAGGATTCAGACCAGCTAGGAACTCAAAAACCCTATTAGTCTCAACCTGCTTTCTATGAGTCTATGCATCATTCTGGCTTTCCCACTCAAGTGTTTCTAGGTGGTCAATTTCATGCCACAAAGATTTCAGTGTAGAGAAGTAAACCAAGACTGGTTTCTCTCCTTGCTTAAGGTTGTTAACCTCACATTTCAGTTCATAAGCCCTAGCAACATTAAGGGGTTGGGAATAGGTCTCTTTCATGGCATCCTAGATTTCCTTAGCTGTTTTCGCCCACAAATAGTTCCGACTGATATGTGGCTGCATAGAGTTGCACAGCCATGTCATAACCAAATAGTTCCCCTGAACCCATTTGGTATAGGTTTGGTCCTCCTTAGTTGGTTCTTTCACATCTCCCAACAAGTAGCTCAGTTTTCCCCTACCCCCAATGGCCATCATGGTCGATTGAGCCCATTCTAGGTAGTTTGATCCATCAAACTTAAATGTTGTAATCTGAAAGGTATTCTCAAACATTGTACCAGAATTGCTAGTCCCAGAAACACCTTCCCCTTGACTCTTGAACTCCATTCTTGATCAAGAACTAATAAGAAAAACTTGTTAATTACTATAATAGGAGAAACAGCACCCAAACAACTTATAACAGCCGGCCTAGTTCTTCCAAAGAACACAGGAAACAAAATTCTGAACGAAACCAGTTCAAATTCTGATCTGAAACAAATAGCAGTTCTGAATTTTAGGGTTTTCTCTCAAAACCCTAAAGAAAACACAAAAACTCTGAAGTCGCACCTCTCAGACTAAACCAAGATTATCTTTTCTGAATAGAATCACAAGAAAAAGCTTACTTTATGAAAAAATCTCTGGCCGCCACCTTCTGGTTGATGCAAAACCCTAATCTTGAGGATCCGAAGCTTCTTCTGATTCCTCCTGGCTGTTGGAACTCTCCCAGACTTCTACAATCTCTTTAGTAGCAGCCGCACACTACCAACAACCTCCAAGAATTAGCCGATCCTCCTTCCTTGTTGAAAAACTTCCAAACCTAGGTGGTTCTCATGYAGTCGGCCTAATCAGACTAGCATAAGAGCTCCTAGGTCGGCTCTGATACCAAGTAGTCGATCTAGACTACAATCAGTCTTGAATTAAAAAGAAAAAAGGATGAAAATTTGAAAATAAGAAGAGAAGAGAGGAAGAAAAGAAGTACACGAAGAGAGTTTCAGAAAAGAGAGAGAGAGTAGGTCATAATTTCTGCCGACCCTCTCTTAGTATTTATAACTATTGGCTAACTGTAAAAGGGCTGAATTGCCCTTATTGCTTACATGGAAAATAGAATAAGAAATAACTAATAATAAAGTTGAAATAACTACCAACTAACACTGTCATATCTAACAGAAATATTGCTGCCATACGAATACTGTGGGGTCCACATCAGTGTTCTTTACATATATATATATATATATATATATATATATATATATATATATATATATATATATATCAAATTTCATTATATTATATATTAACATTATATATTATATATTACATGTTATATAGAAATGTTCAGTTAATTCAGTTTTTTTTTTGTTAACCAAATTTCTAATTCAAAAAACATAACTGAAACTGAAATAACCGAACCGAATTAACCAAAAAAACAAAATAACCGAACTGAATGAACCAAAAACCGAAATTACCGAACCAAAAAAACCAAAACCAAAGTTTCTGGTTCAATTTTTCGGTTTTGACCGGATAATGCTCACCCCTATCTATGCAGGGAGGCTCAGCAGGAAGGAGATGAGAGGATAGAAGAATAGTTCTTGCTTGGCAGCGTGGGGTTGGGGAATCTAGAGAAAGTTAAAAATTTCATACAAATAGGCAAACAAACTTTTTAAGGTGGACTCCCTCCTCAAGCGTGGTGAACCTCTTTGATCCAACTTTTTACAGGCAACCAACGGTTCGTGGAAGAATTATGTGGAGAGCCACTAGAGC
>NW_010729096.1:5942675-5961390 GCF_000365185.1 Nelumbo nucifera | reverse complement strand
TGTTTATTGGATCAACCTTTTCTAATAAGGGTTGAATTCTGTATTTCAAGTTAATTTATCTCTAATGAAAGTTATCATTTCTGATAAAAAAAAAAGGCAAACAAACTCTAAGCTCCTCAAAAGTTTTGGGCAGATTGGAAAGTCAAAAATGCAAGGATCAAGATATAGGTCTGGAATCTATCAGGACTTTTAGCTCAGGTGGCTGCTGCTTCTGGTGCCAAAGAGGGTATTTTGAATGGTTTAAATTGTGCAACAGTACGGTAAAAATAGCTTTACTTAAGATGTGGCAGGACTTTTCAACCGAGACTTTTTGAGGCAACCAAAGAAAAGAGGGAAGGCTATGTGGAAAGCTACAAAGGCAGCTATTTGTTGGGTGATTTGGGAAGAAAGGAATAACAGAATATTCTTGGACAAGAGTAGAACAATGAAGGAGGTGATCGAAACAATTAAAGTTAAAGTAGCTCATTGGGTAAGATCTTTGCATATCTTTCAAGATCTTGGGCAACTCTCTAAAAGCTGAGTTAATGGCATTGCTACAAGGACTGAAGATAGCTAAGCAACTATGAATGAGGCATATTGAGGTTGAAGGGGACTCCAAGGTGATCATCTCTTGAGCTAAAAACAAAAGAACTACTCCGTGGACTTTCAAACAAGTGATAAGGGAAGTGGAAAAGGTCGCAAGGGAGGTAAAGGCTGAATTCAAATGGGTTAGAAGGAGTGCAAATGGGCTAGCTGATTATCTTGCTAAACAAGGGGCTTTGAGACAACAATTGTTTTGGGCTGCAATGTAAAGAGGGACAGAAATATGTAATAGTGTGGGAGCTCTAATCCCATACACAAAGTTGTAAAAATTTTTAACTCTAATTTCAAATAAAATTCTCCTTTGCTGATCAAAAAAAAAATTGCTTTACTTAATATATATATATTAGATTTTTTAATATAATATAATTTATAAATGTAAATGATGAAAAACAAAAACTAGTAAAAGGGGGGTGCTGTTGGACCGGAGGCAAGTGAGCAAAGCGAGGGGGCAAAGCCCTGGGCCCAAAGCAAAATTTGTTTGTTCAAGGGTAATTTTGTTGCTCAATAAAAAATAAATCACATTCTTTATATAGATAGAAATATAGACAACATACCAACCATCAGTCACCTCATCCAGACATTCCTTGTGTAGAGGAGGAGCTAATCTCTCATTTCCTTCTCACATGTGATCATGATCCATTTTATCATTCTGTTTAATAGGAATGAATTCATCCCTATGAACTTTTTAGCTCTGGTCCTTCATGGCTGGTCAGACGTCAGATCAACTTTGTCGTGATAGGGAAGATCAAGAGGAAGCTGGTTTTTTGGACATTTACCAAGAAGGATTTCCATGGTTTAAGATATGCACATGGTTTGGACTTTTTCTCCATGTAAGGTTAAAATTGTTGCTAAGGGAGGTAATATATAGAGTTGTAATCCAGTTTTTCTACTATGGACATAACTCTAGTTCTTTTTTGATCAGTGACATAATTGTAGTTCTTTATTAGTAATACAACATTGTAGATATAAGTATATAACCACATAACATATAAGAGGTATCTGTGGAGCATTACTACTAAAGTCACAATAGATGTATAATATGGATTAACAAGTTATGTATATGTGCAGAGGGATCTGTGGAGCATTCAGATTGTCAACGTCATTGTTGTCATAAATTCATCATAGAGTAGGTAATGCGCACCTCACCTGGCTGGTATACATTTACAATTAGTTGATCAAAGAGGGGCTCTCTCCACAATAAATCTGATGGCAAAGGGCAAACTTCTTCCTTATCCTGATCACATGTTGATGAATCTCCACACTCAGAAATATCACAAAACCAAACTGCTTTACGAATAGATTCAGAAAGCTCAATTGCCCATGCAGGAAGATCTCCAAACCTCATAGCCTACAGGTAAAGTAGATTAAGCACAGTTAATTTAAAACAAAAAAAAAAAACTAAAAGAATTAATCTGTTAAGCACATCAAGCAGTAATGACAACCTGCTCTACAACATGAAACTCACATGCCAAAATACACGTGTCCCTAGTTGTAATGATTTTTCTTATAATTTGATCAATGACTTTATGGGTTAAAATCCTCCCTTGAATCCAAGCACAGCCCCTTTTGAAAGTCACAAGCCTACTGCATCGGGTGCACCTTGCGCCTCAACCCAGATATGCACCTTATTTAAATATGCCTTTCTTTTTGTAGATCCTATGTGTTTTACAACTTTATAATGATTGATCAACTTCTAAATTACCTTTTATTGATGTGTGTACACTAGTCATGGTTTATTACTTTTAGAATAAACAAAAACAAAAAAAAAAAAAATCAAATACATGAAACCTTAGTTCTTGCAAAAAGGATCTCAAGTGGCCTCTACGCATAGACTGTAAGTTTCACGTTCTTGAATTGTTAGTGCTTGATTTTTTTTTTTTTTTGGAAGGTAAGTAAGAATTTATTGATTAAAAAAGTAAAGGTTACAAGCCTTACAACAACTTCCCACCAATACACCTCACTGAAGAAAGAGGGGAAAACTCATTACAGACTCCAAACTGACTGAGAGTAAAGCATCTGAAATACATTTTGATGCTTAAACTCAGGTCTAACTGACAACCGAGATGCAAGCTTACAAACAGATATCTGTATCAAATCGTCTAAGTTTCTTGCTTTGTTACAGAAAATACGACTGTTTCTCTCAGACCAAATGGTCACAAGAATAGCCGCAGGTATGGTGCTCCAGATCAGCTTTTTCCCCTTCTCTTCAGGTTAGACAGCTTCCAGCAGTAAAACAGGTCCTTGACAGAGCTAGGCATGACCCAGTCAACCCAACCCAAATCTTCAAAGCAATGTGGCAGTGGATAAAAATGTGGTCAATTGTCTCTGGTGCTAATCCACACAAGCCACAGTTCAGATCAGGGATATGCAGCCAGCAGCCCTCTCCTATCCAAGTTGACTCTTGAGAGACCCTTGTTTAGAGTCAAAACCCAAACAAGAAAGTTTGTCTTGGAAAGGCAGATTGGGTTCCACACCCCACCAAATGTTAGTGCTTGAATCACTTAGGTACAACTAAAATCCACAAATGTTTGCCTTCGCTTCCACATTTTCACTTTGAATAGGTTTTATATGTTATGGTTATTCATTTCAATTTGAGCCAATAGGCTTTTTAAAACATTTTGTTTCTTCTGGAATTAAGGTTTGCATTTTTTAATGTGTCACTACTTTTAAAAGATATTTTTCAAAAAATTGCACCATGCCTCAAAAAGGCACACGCCTTGCCTTGTGCCTCACACTAGAAGGCTCTTGTGCTTTTCTTTGGCCTTGCACTTTTAAAACACTCATCAAATTGACAAAAGGCAGTAGGATATATGATGTTTAAGAACACAAACAACTTCAGAAGATATACAGCTCTCATTTTATATCATGAATTACAGAGGTTGTGTCAGTCCAATTAACTCAGTTTCAAGTCCTTACTAGTTCAATATTTAGTGAAATTGTGTATTGGGAATGAGGGAAGAGGAGAATGAATAAAGTCTAGATTATATCTAGTTAAATGTAGCCACATAGAAGTGCATCCCATAAGCAACAATATGTCATAAAATAGAATCATGTTAACCCTCAAGGAAACAAAAAATAGCATGTATAGTTGGTAATTTGTCTTTGGTGTACGTATAAATGAAGAACCAAAGGACAGAAGGATAAATTTGCTAATAATTAAATTTCAACCACCTAACGTTTTTCTATTTGGAATCCTCCACAAGAATAAGCTCCTTGAGGCCCAACAGTAGTGGTTGGTTAAGGATAATAAGATAGTGGGTGATTAGACCTTCATATGGCATGACCAAAAGTCATTTTAAAGAAATGACAATACTTATATGTTTTGGCAACTGGAGTGGTTTATTTCCAAACTGAGACATCTAAGGGATTTGCTAAACTATATTACTATATCACTGAATTAGGAAGCCTGTAATGCAGTCTTGTCTCTTAACTTATGTTGTCATAACTGAGTCAGTAGATATGCATGCATATAAATCAAGTCATTGAATGAAGATCAAAAAGATGGAAAAACAAAATGAATGTCCCTTGCACTTGTTTGTGGTATTATAATTATTGTAGAAATCTCTGTCAGTGAACATAGATAATATTATAATAGACTGTCAAAGGACAGTCTCACAAGAAAAATGTGCACTATATAAGCATAAAAAGAGAAAATATTACCTGATTATGGGAAGCTTCAGTGAACCATCCTTCTGCAAATACATAAGATAGCTAACTATGTTAGAATTTGGCATTTCAAACCAACCCGTGAACTCGTACTCCTTTGATTCACTTCAAAAATAAAAACCTATGTAACTTAAAACGATAAATGAGGAATAAGTACACCGAACATGTGGTTCGACATATAGTTGATATTTCTTAGAGCAATAACGTTCCAAACAAAGACTGCAGATCTTTCCTGTTTCCCGAGTTGGGTGTATAATAAGTTTACAGGAAAAGAAAAACACGATAACGTCCAAGAGTGTTTGGGAATTGGGACAGTACGTCCAATATTTCAAATAGCATATCCTCTAAAAAAAATGACCTGAGAGCTGAGAATAACAATGAAACATTCATTGATTTGTGAGTCCAAGCCAATCCAAATAAGCATGAGATAGATGGAAGGGCACAAAAGCATAGTACCACACGACTACACAAAGAGACAGTACATAGAAATGAACTGGATAACAAGTAACTAAACATGAAAATGGAGAAAAGAGAGCACGACGGGGAACCTTTTTCGATTGCAGACAGCAGCGAAGATTGGCGCTCAAGAGAGAGGAAGTCTCTATACAACCATAGCCCACTAATCTCTTCAATTCGTTCCCAAATAGGATTTTTCTCGCTCTGGTTCACTGATTGTTCCTCGTCGAAGGAATCTCCTGACTGCTGTTCTCCTTCACCTTCTTTATCTGAAGATTCGCCAAATACTTCTTCTAAAATTTGCTTCTGGTCTTCCATTTGCAGTGCACTGAGTCCGCGAAACAAGGAGGGAAAAAATACGCGCGAGCCACGAGGCAAGAAATAGCCCTTGCTTTCCCCCCTCTTTCACAAGCTCGGGCCGAAAGGCCGAGGCCCAGCTGGAGGGAGCACACGGCCACTTAACAAGTATGTGCAGGTTTACATTTTTTTAACCCCAAACTACCGTTAATGTTAATAATTTGGGTGAAAGGCTTAAACATATCCTGAATTTTCTAAAATTGATTTAAAACATAAATTGACTTAAATATACTGTCCAACCATTGTGTTTAACATATTTAGTAAAGTACACTTTTACCCCTCCTTAAAGAGTCCAAATCTTCTCCTCACAGAGCTTGCCTCTCATCGACCTCACAGCATCTTTTGGCCTCACAGTGGGAGATGCAAACATCTCCTGTAATTATATTTATTGTTCATGCGGAGATATTCTCAATGCAGATGAGATGTGGCTGTGAGGTCAGTGTGAGGAACAGACTCCAATTCCTCCTTCAACGAGTCTAGATCTATTCCCACAGAATGCACCTCACAGCCCCATCCCACTTTGTATTGGAAACATCTTTCGTCCGTCCTTGTATTTGTTATTCATGGGAGACGTTTTTAATATATGTTTATTTAATATTGTGATGTTTATCTCTGTTATGTAACATTTTTGTAGGCTTTTTTTCTTTTTCAGCGTCTCCTAACATAGAGGTGGGGACCATGAGGTGAATAAGGTTAGTGGGCCTCATGTGCATTACGCTCTGTCCCCACCCATTAATCTAGAGTTGTCAATGGGTCGGGTCTGGTTCATGATAGGTTGGACCAATATCAATAATATAAATCCAAAAGTGAACCAATTAGGAGAATTGGATCTGACGTGCTTATACTTGACATCTATAACTAGCTATAATAATTACAGCCTGAAACTTTGTTATTTATAATATAAACCTTAATAAAAATTATAAATATCAATGTTTTTTAATTGTTGTTAACCCGGACGATCAGACCTTTCATCATGAAAACTGTCCAGGTAACCGGATCTATTTCATCCTTAACCCAGTCTTTAGCCAAAAACTATTAATTTTGTCAATAACCCACTGATTTAAGTGGTCGAACCATCGATTCATTCGACCTATTCAATAATTTTTTACCTTTTTATTTTTTATTTTTTTTAAATTGGAACAAACTGTTCATTCAAACCAAGAGGTTGAATCACTGGCCTAAAAACTAGTGACCAAAACGATTCCAATTCCGAATCAATTTTAAAACCTTTATAAATATTAAATTGTATAAGAATATAATCTTAGGATTGAAGTATATGCATTCACCGTGTATAATACTCAGGTACATAACTATATTTATAGAGTTATAGAATATGGGATTAACACGTTACATGTGAGGTTACAACTTATGATAACAATTAGATAAATATAAAGGGCATAAAAGGTTGAAACACTGATGACACAGCCAATGAATTAGTCATTCACACGCGTATCCTTAATACTCCCACAAGTAAATGCTCGATCAATGACGTAAAGCCTGTACCTAAGCAACCGAAAACGAGCTGATGGAAGGGGTTTGGTGGATACATCGAGCGGGAACCGGATTAAAATTTTGATAAATATTTTGACAATTATAAAAAGTAGATATTAATCTTTTTTTTTCAATTGCTTTAAATGTGCTTATAATGTCATGCCTATATATGATCCAAATTGCATGGGGCAATTGTTGATTATTTGACATATAACAAACATCAAGAACTTTATTTACAATCATACAAGGAAGTATACCTAAACATGTTTGGTGCGAGCATGGAAAATTGAATTATAAACCAAGAAAAGTGCTCCAACATTATCATACCCCGGCCGGGGGTCATAGAGCAATTATTAAACCCAAATAAACTCAACAATCATAGTGGCAAGCGCTCAGAACTTCATTTCAATGCTGGAATGAACCACCGAGGATTGCTTCTTAGTACTCCAAGATATTAAATTGTTGCCTGGAAAGAGACCAAAATCTCCCATTGACTTATGATCTCTAAACACCCAACCCAATCAAAGTCGGAGTAAACCACATGATGAAGAGAGGTGAACTTCCAAAAAGTGAGGGTGCCTTTAATAGTGTAGATGCACTTGGCTACTGCCATATGAGAGATAGTAGGACAATGCATCAACTGAGTCACCCTGTTCATGGCGAGTTCAGGTCTGCACCCCACAACATCCCACAGTGCATCTCCACTTTGTATTGGGAACATCTCCTGATGATGACATCATCAGGTCTGATATTATCATTGGGAGATATTCTTAATACACGGCGGAGATGCACTGTAGGACATTGTGGGGTGCGGATGTGAACTCATTCGTAACATAAGCCACATCCAGGTGAATAAAGGTGATATAATGGATGCTCCCAACAAGACTTCTATACAGAAACAAATTCGAGGGAGGCTCACCATCCTCTCAAAATAATCGATAGTTGTTGGGAAGTGGAGTAGAGACAAATTTCACTCCGTCATATTACACCATTTGAGAACATCAATGACATATTGCTGGTGATAGATAAGCATGGAAGAGGTTGTATGCTCATCCTGGACCCCAGGAAAGAAATGAAAGCTACCAAGACCTCTTTAAGGCAAATGCAACAAATAGATCAGCTAAGAGCTTAGAAATGGTGACACGGATGCTTCCGATAATTATTATGTCATCAACATACATTAATTATAACATAGGACAGATGTGTAACACAAAGAATTAATGAACCATCAGAATTAGAGCCATTGAAATCAAGCCGCGACAAATATGTGTATAATTTATATAATCATGTTCATGGGGCTGTTTAAGTCTATAAAGGGCCATTTGTAATTTTAGACCACTGTTTTCAAAATTGGATTGGATCAAACGGTCGAACCAGAAAAACCGGAATATCAGGGGATGATGTTTGTAGATAGTCTAATGAAGAGTACTAAGGAGAAGTACATTATGAACATCTAATTGATGAACCGACCAGACCAGCCCATTGAAGTGGCAATAGATGCAAATTATTATAGGCTTCACTACAAGACTAAATGTATATGTGTGGTCCCATGCATGTTGTTAGGTATAGCCATTCTCCATGATATGAGGAAAGTTTGCTGCAAACTTTCAGGAAATATCACTAATCATGTGTGTAGCATGATAGGCATGCCTAGTGTTGTTGTTAGTATTTTATGACAACTCATTACATTACTTCAAATCCAGTGCGTTTGGACTTAAGGAATTATCTTTAAGTCCAATTACATTATTTCAACACATTACGGAATTTAGCTGAGATGACAACTCTCTAAAAGCTTGTTTCATGGTTAAATAAAATAAATATAAGGATAAAATATAAAAACTTTCCCTAAAGTTTCTAACAATAATAAAAACCTCCCCTATAGTTTCATTGTAATAAATATTTCCCCTAAACTTTTAAAAAATTTGACAAAAACCTCCCTTTTGTTACTGATGACCAGACGAAAAACATTAGATTGATGCATCATTTGTTTTCAATACCAGTTTTACCCTTTTATAAATTATTTAACATACAAAATTACTTAAATAACCCCATTTAAATTCAACAAACACCCCCTTTCGATTTTTATCCTCTCCCTTTGAATTCCCATCCCTAAACTCCATCGATGCCAAGATAGAGAAACCCTGTTCGGAAACTTCATCGATTCTAAGAGAGGAGTTCTACTCGAAATCCATCAAAAGAGAGAAACCCCAAAAGAACATCAACTCTTTCAATCTTCTAACCCTTGAAACCCTAATCCATTGACTAAGGAAGAGAATAACATATTTCTACTTGTTGTAGCAACATTTTAAAAAACAACCCATAAATGGAACCGTTCTGGCCACCGGTTTCTGGGTCGATGGTTCAATCATCTAGTTCGAATGAACGGTCCGTTCTGATAGCAAAATTAAAAATAAATAAATAAACGGTCAAAAAACGTTGAATGGGTCGACCGCTTGGGTCAATGGTTTGTTGATTTTTTTAATGGTTTTTAACCAAATTTCGGGTTTGAGATAAAACAGAACCAGTTACCTGAATGTTCCCGGACCAAACGGTCCAACCATCCAGATCAACGACAGTTCGAAAACGTTGCTTTGCAGTGATTCTTTCACCATTGATTCTTCCGGTGAAATGAACCACCTTTGCTTATTTCACCGCTGAAACTTACGTCAGTGGAGAAGTGAGACGCCTTTTTTTTTTGTTTAGGAGAAAGTAGGTAAAGTGAGACACCATTTGTGGTTCATGTGGTAGAGATGTCATGCACTATATGCTAACAATGATCAAATTTCAAGCAATTCCAGATTTCATTTCACGAACAACAAATTCTCTGTCTTTCCAAATACGTCCCAGAGACAATGGAGAACCCACAGAGATAGGAGTTGGTTTCTGGATTTATCAACCTTCAAGACGAAAATACAAACACTACAGATTTTAGCTACAGAGATACAGGAAAAGAGCCACATTATCGTAGAAGATTGAGGAGTTCATATCTCCGCCCCACAGAGAGCCACACTACATCTCTGCTGTGTATTGGGAACATCTCATCATCGGTTCTGGTATATCATCAGAAGATGTTCTCAATACACGGCGGGGATGTGGTGTGAGGCGGAGATGTAAACTCAAGATTGAGGGGATTTGTAGCAGCCAGGCATCTGAACAAGATGTTGCTTGATTGAGGGCAAATATAGTATCTTTAAATGATACATTAGAGGTAATTTCGTAAATGTATACATTCTCTATTTGGGTTAATGACAGAAGGGAGATTTTTGTTAAATTTCTCAAATATTAAGGGGAGGTATTTGTTATAATGAAATTATAAGGGAGGTTTTTGTATTTTACCCTAAATATAAATGAAAAGCTTCCAACCTTTGAATTTGAAAACCTTCTCTATTCTATATCAACCCTCTTTTAAAACCCGAACTCTCTTTTTTAGAAATCATGCATTTGCTAGGAAGGACCTAATGATTGTGGTTTTCTGACGAAAATACAGTAAAATAACCTCCCTTGAAAATGGAGTGCTAAGGATGAAGAACACTCTATGTTGTTTACAAACAGCGTATATGGGTTCTTCTTGATCAGGTTTTTCGGGATGAGTATATGGGTTCGAGGGCTATAGACTCATTAAAAATACAAAATTACAAATAGCCGGATGCAATTACTGAATTATAGAAGAGATAAAAAACAGAGAATTTTCTGGGTGACTTTTCTGCTACTTTATATATGGGTGTAGCCATGGGGATACTTATCAGCTTTTCCGAAATGTTTCGGAAATGTTACATTTAAGACAAATTGAGAAAGTATATGAGACATTCACCAACTGGTCCAATAATCGATATAGGTGTAGGATAAACTGAACACAAATTGTTTCTTGTAAAAGTCTGGTGACTCTCCTCCATCGACACTCAACGATGGAGTCATATGTGATGGGTGAGTATTAGTATTAGTTTGTTAGGCTCAGTTTGGAAGGTGTACAGATACAAATATGTAAACCGTAAAACCTTGTATTTTATATGTATTTGTACTGTACATATTTGCATTTATACTCTTTTTGAATTGAGCCTTAGGAATCATTCAATAGTCAACTCAGTTGAAAGAAAAGAAACACAACATAGAGATCATTGGAGATCCTAACGCTGTTCCCCAGTTTGTGCTGCCATGTTTTGCGGCAGAGAGTGCGTGCAAGATATGTGGTGTAACTCTAGGGCCACTAAATCCCTTTCTTGGGTAACATTTGAGCGATGCTTTGGAATGTACGTTGGAGCTGTGCTCGTGGTTCTGTCGGACCTCCTTCTTCTTTCTCGTCTGATCCATCTTCTTCCGATGTGGGTTCTTGAATCCGCATTCTGTGAAGCCGTGGGTTTATTGGAATGCGTGAATCCACCAACCAGAAATGGCCAGTAGCCGAGTAGAATGTAATGTTAAAGGGCCTTTGGCCATCAAATGTGAGAGATCAAATCAGCACCCCACAATGTCCCACAGCACATTCCGGCCGTGTATCAAGAACATCTCTCGATGATAACATCATCATTTCTGGTATTATCATTGGAAGATGTTCCCAATATATGGCAGATATGTGCTGTGGGACGTTGTGGGGGGCAATCTTGTGGGGGATGATTTGAACACATCAACTTAAGGCATCTTGTTGAGCCAGACATAAAAGGACAAAACACTCTAAGTGAGTTCACCAGTCTTCCTCATTTAGAACTCCCTCCCATTTTTTATTTTCCTCCATTGAACCCTAGCCCAACAACATCCACCAGCGTTCATGAATGCAGAAGCCATCGACGATGCATTCTTTGGCCCATCCCAGTGAATATGGATGGAAAGACTTCTCCACTCAAGTTATTCCTAGGGATGGCAATTTCCCCCATAAAACCGGGGCCCCACCTCGAACGGGGCGGGTTTTCCCCGACCCTAAACAAGGACGGGGCAGCGACGGGGAAAATAAATTTTCCCCGAAGCGGGTATGGGGCAGGGATGGGTTTTGAATATAATTCCTTGAACCCATCCCAAACTTTAAGGTAAATTAGTAAAATATCTCTAGGTTTAATATTGATATTTAAAATATCTCTAAGTTTTCCCTAAATTTTTAAAATCGTAGGATCCCATAATTTTATTTTTCAATTACCTCAAAAGTATTATAATTCAATTATAAAATACCCTCAAATTCCTTTATCCTATGTATAAATTGTCTATAAAATAGATAATTTTTAAGTAATTGCCTTGAAGCGGAGAAAATCCGGAAATTCCCCGTCCCCCATGGGGAATGGATGCCCCACCCAGCCATCGGAGACGGGAAAGATATGGGGCAAGGTATCGTGACTTCGGGGTGAGGACGGGGAGGGGGTGCTCCGCCCCGTCACCATTCCTAGCTATTCTTAAACACCAAAAACTCTCATAGTCTTGAAAAGCCCAACCAACTGCTTTCGCTAAAATTATTCGAACTGATATCAACATATTGCAAACTCTAGAGGAAGGCAGAATTCCAACTAAATTTTCATCCATAAGAAAAGACCAAGAAGGGACAATGGATTCTTTCTATTGTTGTTGGTGCTCCCATACGCGTCTCATCGCATTCAAAACCATCCAAATCAACGTCAGAGAGAAAATGATTTTGGCTCGGGGCGCTACTGGTTTTGATTATGAAGAAGAATGATGATGGCCGAGATGGCCTAGTTTTTCAGCTTTCTTGAATAGCCCAGTCCTACATTTGGAGAAACAAACATTGAGTTTCTCCTTGCTTTGAATTTTCTTATGCTATGTTTGGTTGGAAGGAAAATGTAGGGAAAGAAAAGGAAAGGTAGGGAAACCTTTACAAACCTTGTGTTGGTTTCCCTATCTTTCCCGTCCTAATATCAATAAAAATAAATTCTAAATTTGGTTAACTTTTTAAAAAATATATCAAATAAGTGCAAAAATATTGTTCATCTTCTTCCTCCTCCAAACCACCGAATAAATATCTCTCAAGATTAATAAATATGTTTTCCATCTTGCTTCGGCTCAGCCCCACAATGTGAGTTTATGGGTGTAATTTCTTCCATTAAATGTGATTTCTTCCAACTCAAGATCTGAATTGTTTCTCTGCACTCGTTCTAGAATAAGTCAAGATCTGAGTCATTATTTCTGAAAACCAGAGATTGGGGGTATACCCCAAGAGGCAGAAACAATATGGGAAATAAATCAACCAAATGCGGAAACAAGAGAATAAATTTTCTCTTCCTCTTGGGGTATACCCCCAATCTCTATACTCGTTCTAGAATAAATTTTCTCAGATGTTGGTCCAATATCTGGTTTCCAGAATAATTTTCCACACATTTAACGAAGAGAATAAATCAACATAGTCGCCTATGACCTACATTCCAAAATAAATTTTCTCGCATTTAATGAGGCGATCGGACCAACATCTGATTCTCTATCTCTCAACTATAGATCTTGAGAGACAACTCTAGATTTACGGGTTTCCTTGAAATAAGGGCTCAACATATAGGAAAAAATCACATTTAACGAGTACGTTCGAGTGGTAGAGAATAAATAGAGGCTTTTTGAATAACACAAGGACCGAAGATGATGAGGAGATTGTCATCGTCATCAATGTCGTCAGCTTCGTCTAGGTGTAGCTCTTCGGTGAATGGAGTGGGTTGGGTTTTGTTTGTTGATTTATGCCTAGAGGAATTAAATTAAAGATTGATTGATGCATCCTCATATTTCCTTTATGGTTTCTCTCAGTATTGTTTAGATTCTTAGATTAATTACTAACCCATTTGTTCATCAACATATCTATACTACTTTAAAAAGCACAAATGGCCTTAATAATATTCCTGGAATTTTCTAAGGATAAAATTTATCCCTCTATATTTAAATTTATTGATAAAAAAAATGATGGCAAATAGGGTAATGGGATCTTGATATTAAATGAGTTTAAAAATATTCAATGCATTAAATTCTCACTCATTAACTCTTAACATTTAAGTTATTAGATTGCATTCATGTTCATTGAATCATATTTTTAAGTCATTTTCGTTTCTTCTCATCATTAAGTTCTATTAGTTAAATCCATACTTAATATATTAATAATTCCAATAACATAAAAGCTTATACTTTTAAAATCTACCTAGAAAAAATAGTGGTTTCATTTAAGTGATGGTAAGAAATTAAATCATTTTGGGTCAAATGGGTTAATCCATGTTTCCACAATTAAATAAAATAAATAAAATGAAAAAAATATATAAATTAAAAAAGTTTGAAACATTTTTAACATATATATTAAACAATAATAAGTATGATAAATAAAAAATATTTTTATTAATGATGGAAATGGAGTGTAAAATTTAAAACCAATTGGAAATAAAAATGTTTTCCTATTCTCTCTCATTAAATCCTATATTTAAGATATATTTTCCTCCACTAAATTCTTGTAATTAAATTCACAATATTAATTTTAATAGTATAAAAATAAATATTTTGAAAAGTAATTTGAAAACAAAACTATTTTCTTCCCTCCCGGTGGTGGGTAAGAAATTTGACCCTTTAAGGTCAAATGGATTAATAAATAATGTCAAAATTAAATAATAAAAAATTAAAATAAATAATTATGAAATGTAAAAAGTATTTTTATTAATGATGAAAATGGAATGCCAATGTCAAAATCTACCTATAAATGAAATGATGTCATAGTCAAATAATAAAATTTTTAATAATAGAAAATACAAAGAATCACAAAAATAAAAAGATAGAAAAAAATTGGGCACATATCTAATGTTATATATTTATAAAAAAAATATTGGGTACATCTCTAATATTGTGCATTCATTATATTGAACAAAAGTAAGTTTTGTACATAAGAAATGAAGTTATCAATGATGGAAATGTAATACAAAATTCAATGTCAGCCTAAAAATCAAACAATTTTTATTTTTAGATGGAGGGTTAGTGGTTTGAGTCAAATGATACCATGGACTAACAAAAATTAAGTGTGATGAGTAAAAAATATTTTATATAATGTAAATGAAATATATAATTTAAAGGGAAAATTATAGTCAAAGTCGGTTGTATATTTAAAATTATGTTGTACGTTGGTCCATAAAAACCTTTGCCATGTCATCAAATGCTTATGTGGTTGTTGCCAACATGGGACTCTTAGTCCATGTTGGACATAGCAAAAAAACTATACTGAAAATAGTTTTTAGTTTCTCTTCCACTCCTTTTATCTCTCGATCTCACTCCCTTTTCTCTCACTCTGTCTCTCCCACTATCTCAACTTCAGTCTGTAGTCAAATCAAAACCTCTCCCTCCCTCCCTCTCTCTCTCTCTCTTTATTGTTCTCCCTCAATCTTTCTCATTCTTCTCCTTCACTCTCCCTCTCGGTCAATATCTCATTCTCCATCAATCTCTATCGTTCTCCAATTGGTGTAAATTTCATAACCAAGAGCTTATTGTGAATTTTTATCAAATTGGTGTAATGATTTTTTAACTATACCAAGTTGGTCTCATTTTTTTATACGATCTGATTAATGCCATATAAGTGTGTAAGAAAATTAAAAAAGAATGAGAGGGGGAGCGGGAGAGAAACTGAGGGTGAACGATATAATTTAAGGGAGAATGAGAGATCGATCGAGAAAGATAATGGGAGAGATTGAGGAAGAACGATAGGCAAATAGAGATAGTGAGAGAAATTGATAAGATAACGTAATACATAAAGCAAAAACCGTTTTTATTTATTTTCAAATCACATAGTCGTTGAGCAGATAAAGACGACTGTGAGTGAGATAGTAAGAGATTGAGAGAGAGAGAGAGAGAGACTAAAAAGCCTTTTTTTATTTTCCAATCAACCAACATTAAAGGGCAATTTCAATATAATATTTTTGTCGTGTTCAACATGGATTAAGAATCCCATGTTGGCAACAACCAAATAAACCTCTAATGACATGGTGATGATTTTTATAATTTGAAATGTAGAGCTAGTTGTTAGAGTTTTGTTGGTGTATGGACTAACTTGTAGCCTAATTTTAAATGTACGACCGACTCCGACTATAAATTTTTCTTAATTTAAAACTAATAAAAAAACAAATATATTTTCTTATATAGATGGTGGGTAAATGATCAAACTTTTAAAAGAAACCCATTGTGTCATAATTAAATAATAAATATTTAAGTTTATTTTTAATCATACTATTACTTTTGTTAATTTTCAATTTCTATATTAACTATGATATATCTAAAATTCAAGTAATTAATATGAAGAAAAAAATTTCACATGCAACACATGTGCGTAATTACTAGTACCAAAATAAAACCGTTCAATATAGCCACACAAAAAATAGAAGTTCAAATTTATGACTACAGTCTGATAGACTGGTCTATAAGATTAGAATCATTCCCTACTATGCAATCCTCACTATTTTCTGTACTCTCTATTTTTTTATTCATATATGAGCTTGGTGTGGTGGGTTTGGATTAATTTTTCCTATAAGAAAAACTAACCGGGAAATTTTGAATAAAATCGGAAAAAAAGAAGAAGCATTTTTCTTCTTGTAATCTTGTTCTTGTACGATTATATTAAGAGCTGTAGCTTATAGTCTTGTAGTAGAGATTTTTTGTGTAGTTCGTAGCTGTTTCAAGTTTTATAATCAGAGGGGGAACAATACAACAAGCGAGGCATGTGAAAGTGTGAATCAGAACTTATGGATATTCAGTGTTTCTTTTTATAAGGGTGAACAAAAAAGTAGAGATCTATGCTTGAGATAGATTTATTCAGTGGTTTGAAGGAGGAAGAAGATGAACATTGTTTTTGCCCTTTTTTATATATTAAAAAAGTTAACATACTTTAGAAGTTATATAAAAAATATTATTGTTATTGATATTAGGGCTAAAAAATTGCCCTTATCAGCTATAATAACAAAGAAAAATGCTTTTAGAGAGTTGTCATTTCAACATGTTGCATGTTTACTCCAATTCAGCATATGGTGATGTGTCAATATGTAATTGGACTTGAAGAAAAAATCCCTTCAAGTCCAAATGCACTGGATCCAAAGTGGATCATATCACTAAGAGCAAACTTTTCCAAGAGCAAATTTATTTCCACCTTAAAGGAGTGCAAATAGAGTAGCCCATACCATGGAATGATTTTTCTTTTCATTTGGTTCAGACTGTTTTATTGAATTATATCTGTATCACACACACACAAGGAGGCCATGAATCATAACTAATTGTATAATTTGGAATGCAATAGATTTGGGAAAATGACCTAGAAGGAAAATTCAACGCTAGTTGGCTAGCAAATATGGACCAATTTGTAAATTTACCAAGGCCCATAATTCATTAGGTATTTTTCTTCCCTTTTATACCCCATGAAGCAAACTAGTTGTTAAGGATTTGACAATCTTTTGGGTCTCCCCGACACCACCCCTCCCCATCGAGTTTGGCTTTAATCAGGGCAAAACCCATTCAAACAGCCTTTACTGCCTTGCATTGAAAATATCTTCGTACTTATGTGTTTTACTTCATGGAGAGATATTCCCAATATAAGGTTGCAAAAGATTGTTGGAACGATATAAGTACGAATTTGCCTTAACGGAATCCACACTACAAGAAAATCATTTTTAGAGGCGTTTTCTATAGTAACATCTATTCAAGTGCCACTAAACACTACTATTAGTGGCGATTTTAAGAATTGCCATTATATATGCAGAAAAATCGCTTAGCGTCTGATTTTAAATTGTCATAAAAATGCATGTATAAAACGCCACTACATCTTTGTTTTAAGGGGCTTTTATGAACTTACCATTAAAAATACTTTTAAAGCGCCACCAGTGTGATTTTAGACTTTTAAGATATATATCATTTTATTGGAACCATTGATTTGAATTAAAATCAATGGTTGAGAATGTAACCGGAAAATCTAATAATCAGAGGAAAGAAAAAAAGGCGGGCATGCAATTTCTTCCTCCCGCGCGCCTTTTCTCTCTACCCGCTTTCTGGAACGAACGAGAACTCAATGAGTGAGTTCTGGACCTTCACTCTGCCGATTCAACTCTCTCAGAGTTGAAGTCTCTCTACTTGCACATTCTCGTTCTCAAAGCCGCACCTTAACTTTTCTTTGCCGATTCAACTCTCTCAACTCGAAGTCTCCCATCACACTGGTGAACAATCTCTTTCACATTTGGGCATTTTCAGTTTAGGTATTTTTTTTTTGTTTTTCTATTTTATATCTTTTTTCTTTGGGTATCATTTTGCTTCTTTGGGTTCAGAGAAGAACCTATTTTTGTCATTGCCAAATCGAATCTGTATGTCTCACATTTGGGCATTCTTCTTGTAACAGTTATTGAATAACTTGTTTTTCTATTTTTTATCTTCTCTCGTTGCATAAGCCCCTAAACACAAGCTTCTGTTTTTCTTATTGGAGTTTCTTGCTGCTTTGATTTCAAAATCAAAATTCTCGTTCTCGTGGGGCTCTTGCCGGGCTTGCTATTGCAATAGTATTTACCTGGAGATTGTTCAGAACTCCACCCAGGCATCAAAGAAGACAACCTAAGCGGTTGGCTCCAATACTTCTGGTGTGAATACTCGTTCAGATGGAGCTCCAGTTTCTCCTGGAATTTGCTCTTCCGAGGATTCAAGAGCTCAGAATGTGATTGATGAGTTCTCTCAACCAG
This sequence comes from Nelumbo nucifera, assembly GCF_000365185.1. The sequence goes on along the minus strand of NW_010729096.1, from coordinate 5,943,190 downwards.
TAAAGGTATTAAATGAGTCCTTTTATGCTTGAATAAGTGTTTTGTTAATAGAGATTGAAGTCTGATCTCCTTTGTTCTCTGTTTTTCAGCCAACGCTAGGACAAATAGTAAGGCAAAAGTTGAGTGAGGGAAGGAAGGTGCGTATTTGGTCTATCTACTCTACCTGCACAAACTGCATTTTCATGCATTAGATGGTTAACTTTGTTGGTATTTGATTTAGTTGTTGATATTGGGATGGATTGGGAAGGTATTAACTGTCAATTTGATACATCAGAAAATATATTGGTTTAGTTGTTGATGTTGGTATTTGGTTTAGTTGTGGGGTCCTATTCAGCTTACTGCAATAAGGTGATCTCTCTCTCTCTCTCTCTCTCTGGGAGGGGCAGAAGAGAACCAGATCTTTCTGTCCAGGAAAGAGGACATAGATCCAGCAATCATCCTTTCATAGTAGGATTTAGTAGTGAACTTCCCATTAGGGATGTTAAGGAGGATAGCTCAGCCAATTCAGGTTCTGT
>NW_010729096.1:5918431-5941725 GCF_000365185.1 Nelumbo nucifera | reverse complement strand
TATGGTCACTTCTAGAATTAACATTAGATATCTCAAAACATTCCTATCACTAATAAACTGATTTTAAGTTCATTTTGCTTTTTAATTGCTAACAATCTGCTCCCAAAGCATAGGAGCATTTATAACCATCCCTTTTAATTTTGATTGTATGTCTTGACCATGGAATACACCAAACATGGCCTAAGTAACTTGGAAATAACATAACAGTATTATGCCAAGCAGGAAAAGCAGTTCTAAATCCATATCTGACATGCTATTGAAAGGATGATGTGACCAATCAGGACCATCAGTTGGATGAGGGACTGTCTGGGTCAGCCATGTCTTCAATCCCATAGTACATATCAGCCCCATATACCGAACCCGTATTAGAGTTTTGCCCAATCATTAACAGCCATACATTACCATTTCAATAGAGTAGTTGTCTGTAAAAGATTGTCTATTTTGAATACAGGGCAAGGTCTACTGTGCCAAAATTTTTCCTATGAATAAAGGATGGGAAGGAATATGGAGACAAGTTTTGAGCCTCAAACTTCATAAGTTTCCATGTGAATAGATGACCTTGCCATTTGAGGCATTCACTAGTGCTGTAACAGTATCCATTTGTACAAAATTCAAATCGAAACATAATGCAATTAAGTGAACTGAATTTGACTCATTTATAATTGGATCAAATACTATCTTACACACCTTGAACCAATATGCATCTAGTAGTAAAATTGGTTTGGATGTTGTAAGTTTACTAAAACGTCATAGGTTAAAGTCTCATACAAGTAATTTTTAAGTCATCTTATTCATCATATAGAATATCAAAGTCATTTCTAGTTCAAATTATTACTATATATAATGTATTGATTATTTTAATTTAATTTATTATTGGTATACAATGTCTGAATCCAATCTGAGTCTGATTTGAATCCAAAATTTGAATCTGAATGATGTAATATCTAGTAACAACATCTGTTCTGTTTGCTGCCCTACCATTCACTGCATGGGGAAAGTCATTCCCGTACCCACCTTCTATTAGTTCTTTTGCCAGGAAAATTTGCCTACAAACAATTCTGGGAACAAAGCAAGGGGTTTTAAGATTAAAATTGACCATTAGCAGAGGCCGGACAGAGGGCCATATGGGGCCATTTTGAACCCCAAACCAAAACATTCCATGTGGAAAATCCTTAGCTGTTCTGTTGTCTTCACTAGATAACCCGACTAGTAGAATAGACACCCTTCCCTATATATACACATATGATCAACAACCAAGATAAAACCATATTAGTTGGAGTGGTTTGATTGGTTGGCAAAGGTAACAAGCTTCTAGTATTTTCATGTATTTTTTTTGCAAAATTATTGTAATTTCTGTAAAATTTCAGGTATTTTCATGCTTTTTTTGGTATTTTCATGTATAATTGTCTATGGCTTTTAGGCATTTGTCACTTATCAAGATAATATATATTGGGTTTGTATTTTGCATCATGCCATTTAGATATTACCATGAGAAAAGGCAAAAATTGTGCTAGGCATCCTATGAGCACTCCTACTAGGGGTAGTAATCAATCCCAACCGAGCTCTAGCCATCGAATTGAGTCCCAATCAGCTGGCTCTCGAGATTCTTCAAGTGATAGTGGTGTAGTAGGTATATATATTTATATTCATGCTTTTTTTATATATATTTTATGCTTGTTTTTCCTAATTTTAAATAAATGTATTTTTCATGTTGTTATTTCTTTTACTTTTACTAGACAATAATACCTCACATAAAAGAATTCGAGGACCTACAAGGTGTTTGGATGTGTGGACATTGTTTGAAGGAAAACAAATTCCTATTGAATCAAACAAATATACACAAGTTATTGGAGATACAAGTCAGAAATTGATTACCTTTATGGGCACGATGACAAGAAATGGAAGTTTAGCACCAATAACATATAATGATTGGAGATCCATGCCTAAGGACAAAAAGGAAGAAATATGGAAAATTATCAAGGTATGCTAATTTAAAAGCTACAATCAAGTTATAAGTATTTTTTATGAATATTTTGACACATGCAATTAATTAATAAATACATATGATGCAGAAGTTTGATGTCGATGACAGTAGTAAATTTTGGGCAATAAAATCTAGTGTGTCTTGTGTCTCTGATATAATTATTCAAAAGATTGTTGCAGCACTGATAGTTGAAAAAGTTACARCAGCTTGGGTATCCATTCACCCAAGAAGATATAATACAACAATGTCCCAATAATAAAATTACAATACAGCCCAAAATAGTTTATATTTTGGTTAAATTTGCAATGTTAAAAGCTTATATTCACCAACTTTTTAATTTTATGATCAAGCTATTGCTCCTAGCCCTGACTGTGGCCTTATTCCTAAGCTTCTAGCTCTATATTTGTTGCAAAGGCCTGCCCACAAGTCAATGTCAAGATAGATATTGTTAGAAGTGGCCTTGAATGCCCAAGCATAAGTATCACCTCCATTGCTGCTGTAGAGTGCTTGCAGAGGGAGGTCCCCTGAGAAAGGAGGTACTGAGACCCTCAAAACTTCATCCTGAGCACAGGTGATGTTATTTGTCGTGTTCAGGGCTGAAGCTAGCAAGAAATTCCCCTGTATATTTCATGGTTATTGATCCGTTTGGCCTAGACATTTTGTTGATATCCAGAGATTGAGGGTGTATTCTTCATATTCATACTTTCATATGCCAAAAATATTGATAATTGTTTATTTTTAGATATATTATTTTTTCTGAAAGGAAGTGATATAGGAGCTAACATGTCAGATCTGAGATTTTCTAAATATATATTGATGGGTAGTGGGATTATTTCTGTAAATGTTTTGAAGTTTTTTTTCGAGTCATTAATAGTTTTCCTAACTGGTTCAGAGTTATTTTAGTCAGTCTGAATTCTTATATTTTTTTGGGGGTAAACAGTCAGTCAGAGTTATGTTAGTAGGTCATGATCATGGTCACAATTCAAGCTGGATTTGTTTTATTCCTAGTCCTAAGCCAACAAGGATTTGTCTTAAGTCAAAGCCCCAGTCCTTAGCCAACTAGGATTGGTTCTATTCCTAGTTAGTGCCTTAGTAGCATTTCTTAGTTGATTTTGGAGTAGGAAAATAAGGGAGAAGGACTGGCCAACCTTCCTATCTTTGCCTATAAATATATATAAGGACTGGCCAACCTTCCTTCTAAAAGCTATTAGTTGATGATTCCTAATAGTATCTCTAAGTGCCGACTCCTAGAGAAGCCTAGGTGCTGCTGATTCATAGTCTTATTTTCTTTTTCTTATTTTGCAGATCAATCCTGCATTACTTGGTATCAAAGTAGTTAGTCCCTCATCTAGAAGTAATCTGCACTTCCATGAAACTGCACAGAGACTGTAGATGCTGGGATAGTTGATGATGAGTGCAGGAGAGTGTGGTGAGAGAGGCAACTGCTGCCTTGTGCTATTTGTAGACATGGCTAGTTTGAAACCATTTAAGGCATTAATTTGAATGTTAGCATAAATTCACATTTTGGTAGTATGAAGTGGAGGGTGTGGTGGGGTGCACTACTTGAACAAGGCAATTCCTAAAGAAAAGACACTCTTGTCAGTTTTAGCTGTTAGGAGAGGTTTTGATTTGATTGGTGAATTTGATTTATTTGATCACATGTATTTAACATCTCAAAGGCAAAAGCCAAAAGCCCACCACATGCATGCTTTATTTATTAGTTGCAGCTGGCTTTTAGGGATGGTGGTCATTGTGCTGGTTTACAACAGTATTCTCCATTAACAATTGTCCTCTGTCAATAAGATAAATAGCTCTTATGTTTTTAATTCCTTTCGAGTGAGGTAGAGATAGAGGCGTAGAGCAATTACATCTAGTACTCTTTGAATAAAGACTTGGATAAGGAGTTTGGTCGAACAGGTTAAAATACAAAGGGTACCCTCACACCAAGAGGTCAACAAATCTGGTATATTTATTAATTATTGAGCCATGCATTGCTGGTTGCATTATAACCATATAAATTAGCTCAGCAGCCCTAAATACTGGGTCGGTCGAGTTTGATCTTAATTAATTTTCTGTTAGATATTTATGTTGGTTTAAATTTATATCAGAATTGTGTCCAACCACAATGGTGGTGGGTTGAGTAGGTGGTTTCAGGGTTGACTGATTAAGGAACCGTTCAACTTCATGATTGCAAAGAATGCATGATAAGGTGGTTTCAGAATTGCAAAGAATGCATGATTGCAAGGAACTGTTCAACCACAATCTAGGGAAAAAATACATTTTATTGAGACCCTCGTAGACATTTCAGGGTTGACTGATTAAGGAAGGGTAAGCTTGAAACAAATTCTGATTGATGACCCATATCGTGTTCATATCAATCATAAGGGGAGCATTATTTGAACTGCTTACACTGCCATAATCTTTAGTAGGTTTGCCAAGAATCAGCAGGCTTTCCTCTGAAAAAGTGAGTAAAATTGGAACTTGATCTGCTGGCTCACCACAGTCACCATGCCTCCTAGTTTGATCTGGTGTACAAGAACAACTTTGATACCACCTTACTAGAGAGATGGCATCTTATTGGCACTTGGTAACATGTGGATTTACTCTGTAGTCTGTACATAGTACTTAGTACCACAAAAGTGTGTGTGTGTGAGAGAGAGAGAGAGAGAGAGGAAAAGAAAAAGAAAAGTTCCCTATGATTTGCTTGGCTTCATGGAACCTCCACCAATGCTAATTTGCTACATTGCCCTTGACCTTCTGTCTTCTCTGTAAGGCCAAAAGGCCATTACCCAGTGTTGGTCTGTTATTGTATAAATAGAGGCAGAAAGGGCAGAAAAATAGAGGCCAAAAGGTAGAAAAACAAAGGCCAAAAGGCCAAAATCTGCCAATCAGTTTATAGATTGAGGGAGGACAACCAGGAGAGATTAAATGGTTGAGAACATGACAAGATAAACTCCCAGCCCAAAAAAAAAAAAAAAAAATCTAGTTCTCCTCTAGTAACCTCTTACCTGGTAAGGCAGTCAACAGACAACAACAAGGACATTAGCAGATTCTAATATCCAATAGAACTAGATAATCAGATTGGATTCTACCAACCTTTCTTCTCTCAGTAAATGTTTAATAGCTCGATAATTATGTTGCTCTCGATGATATCCTGTTTATTTATTTATTTTTAAAGATTGGATTCTAACAACCTCAATAAATGTTTATTTTTTTAAGATAACTTGCATTATAAACAGAAAGAGGAAGGGCATACATGGGAGGATGTAAGTGGGACCCACAAGTAATATCTGCATATTTGAATGTGTTATTAGGTCCCACACATAATATTAACACGTATGTAAGAAGAACCGATAAGCATGTTTGCCAAACGGTTTATCTATCTCTATGCCATCTATTATTAGATCCAAAGGTATAATATTATATCTAGTTTTTATTAACAAGATGCATTTGTTTTTTCAGGAAATTCTTAACATGGAGGGTATTGAAGATGTATACTTGGGATTTTGATGAAGATTTTGGACATTATAGAGCGAAATTATTTTTTGTTGGTTTTTGGACTATCCATTGTGGATCTATGATTTGAAAGTGGCAGTTGTATATATAAACATTTTATGATAAATTTGTTTTATATGAAAATGGTTTATTTGGTTAAATTTCATAATTATTTGATTTTTTAATTAAATATATAATATGCATTTGATTTAAAGGGCATGATGAAATTAATATTTATTGATACAGGTCCAATTACCATAGCAACATCTTTTTTATTGCTTCATTTTTATTATTTTTTAGCATGCATGTATGAATATGTTTAAACATTTAGTGTCGCTTGTAAATGCCACAAATCGTAAATGAATTGAATGATTAAAACTTTTTAGTGGCAATTATAAATGCCATTATACAGATAAATATTTTATGACATTTAAAAATGCCGCTTTTATGGTACCCTTATAATGGCACTTATAATTGCCACTATAGCGGTTGCTATTTAGTGGCACTATGAATTGCCACTAAATGTGTCAATAAATGCTATTATTAAATTTAAAAATAGCATTTGAAACTGCCACTAAAGGATGAATAAAGCACCACTAAAAATAGTTTTTATTGGCGTTTACATAAAGTGCCATTAAAATTTGGGTAAACGCTACTGAAAGTAAGTTTTATTGGCATTTATTTAAGTGCCGCTAAAAATAGGATAAACGCCACTAAAACTTTTACCAACTCAGGTATTGGTGGCATAATTTGAAAACGCCGCAATAGCCTTTAGTGGCATTTTTTTCTATCTTTAGTGGCATTACTTTTCTTGTAGTCCGATCTCCGCCCCATCCGGGTTGTGGCGTTTTACTAGTGATTGTCCTCTAAAAAATAGGTAAATTATAAATACCCTTTGTGTACTATGGGGTCAATGACAAAATGTCCACCTCAACTTTCCTTATTTTTTATTTCCTTGACTTTTTTTTCTCTTAACCCCATATTTAACTAAAAATACCTCCATTTTCTCCCAATGAGACCAGCTAAAATAACACGAATCGTTTCACGATAAAAAAGTTTTTTTAATTATTTATTCATTTCACTAACATCAATGTCTCTCTTCATATCAAAGTATAAAAATTATCCACTCATTTTTCCAATAAATAAAAAAAACTAAGCAAAAGCTAAATTTATATCTACTAAAAAGAAATTTAAACAGCTGAATCAAAGTTATTTTGGAAGTTTATGAAAGAACTAAGAGACATTTATCTTAAGGCTCCATTTGGAAGGAGTACAAATACAAAAATGTAGAGTGCAAAACCTTGTATTTTGTATTTTTTTTTGTACATTACATATTTGTGTTTGTACTCCTTCCAAATTGAGCCAAAGGCTACGTTTGTTTGGGGTGGAAAACCGAACTAGGGTAAACTTTACACCCTGGTTCGATTTTACATGCGTTTGGTAAACATGTAATTTTACACTGAAAATCGGTGTAAAATTTCATAATTTTATTTACATCGATAATCAATGTAATAAATACATCGAAATTATCGATGTAATAAATACATCGCTCATTATTCTCTCTCTTCTCCTTCTCTCTTATTCTTCTTCTTCTCCTTCTCCTTCTCTCTCCTTGTTCTTCTCCCTCCTAGTTTCATTCTCATCTATTCGTACCTATCATCGGTCTTTAACTTTCCCCCTTCTCCGATCAATCTTCAACTTGGGTACTCTGCTCAGCCTCCATGCCGCAAGCATCTTCACTGGTGTTGTAGATTTGTACCTCCTTCACCCAGGTTGGTACCAAATGACAACGAATTGGAACTCGCACCTTTTCCCAACAATGCAGTGGTAAACTGGGTTCGACCGACATTTCCACCATCGCAGAGCACCTAGGGTGGGACCTCATGGAGCTAGAGACGGAGAACAATGGGATCTGTCCACCCTGAGATTTTTTTGCTAGAGTTCCAGAGTTCCTAATAAGTTTTATGGTGATTTTTCTACTAGAGTTCCAGAGTTACCAGTGATTTTTCTCTTAAGGAAGAGTTATAGAGTTCCCGGTGATTTTTTTGCTAGAGTTTTAGAGTTCTAGAGTTCTTTGATGATTTTTCCACTCGAGGAAGAGTTCCAGAGTTCCAGAGTTCCTAGTGATTTTTTCGGCTAGGCTCCGTTTGGTTTGTGGGATGGGGATGAGAAAAAGGAATATTCCTTTTTTCTCTCATTTGTTTTGAGGGAAATAGAATGATGGGATGAGAAAAATGTGGGATGTCACAAGACTGATAGAGTTTTAGAGTTCCAGAGTTCTTTGATGGTTTTTTTGCTAGAGTTCCAGAGTTCTTGATGATTTTTTCTTCTTGAGGAAGAGTTCTAGAGTTCCTAGTGATTTTTTTTTTGCTAGGCTTCGTTTGGGTTGTGAGATGGGGATGAGAAAAAAAAGGAATATTCTTTTTTCTCTCATTTGTTTTGAGGGAGATAAAAGGATGGGATGAGGAAAATGTGGGATTTCAGATCCCAAAATCATGGATTTGGGGTCACATCAAAACCGTGCGATCCCACTGGAAAAGTTTGAGAAACCACTGTTACCATCGAAAGAACCATTGTTATTGGCCTCCTTCATCACCTGGAAAGGAACCAATGCGAGGGGCAGTGGTGATCTCCCTCCATCTTCCTCTTATCTCTTCTCCCTCACCTTCTTCCCGTCTTCACTAGATTTGCGGCGATTTGCGAGGGGCACTCCTATTCTTCCCGTATTCACCATATTTGTTTTCTCAACTCTCGTTGCTACAACTCATGGAGCTCTGTTCTTCAACTATTGGCAACTCTTATCGTTGCAACTCATGGAGATCTCGCTGTTGCAATTCATGGAGCTTTGTTCTTCAACTCTCGACAACTCTCACCGCTGCAACTCATGGAGATCTGCTTTCTCAGCTCCGATGAAACTCCGACGAATAACCAACCCGTTACAGTGTTTTTCCTATTATTTTCCCATATATAAAACCAAACAATGGAAAGATAAATTTTTACACTTTCCCTATCTCATATTTTCCCATCCCATTCAAATCTTTCCACAAACCAAACAGAGCCCTAGAGTTTATTGAAGCAAAATTGGTAACATCCTTGAGGAAGAGTTCCATAGCAAAAACAAAGTAGAAGCTTTTCACTTCATGGCGGCTTCATCTATCACTAAACTGGCGCCAACTTTTTCTTGGGTGTAAAACTGAATTTACACCTGAAACAAACACAGCCTAAAGTGAAAATTCAGGGATGTTTGTTACAAAGAAAAATTCGGGTATAGGAAGTATTTGTCATTAACTCCATGTCAAAGGGGTCTTTATGATTTACCAAAACAAAAAGTAACGACCGTATCCATTGCGTGCCTAAGGGGAGTTTCACATCGGCGACCCACAAGGGGAGTAGAGAGGGTAAAAACAAATTCGGAAATCATTTCAACAAGACTACAAATAAGTACTTGCACTTCCTCTTCTCTTTTTTGGCGGCTGCGATTCTTTTCTTCGAGCTTTTGTCACCTAAGTTCCACAATGACGCATAAACCCTAGTTTCTCTTCGCAGATATTTCAGCATAGCGATCAGTTTCAGAGTATTACCACTGATTAGTTTCAGAGTATCACCATTGATCAATTCCAGAGTATCACCATTAAGTAAATAAGCAAATAAATAAAAACCAGCCTCCAATGATGGAGGTTTCTCTGGGGCAAAAACAGAAGCACCACGAGTTCACATTATTATCCTTCTCTCTACTACCATCCTCTTCTTCACCTTCTTGTTCATCAGCAGTGGCTTGTTTCAGCACCGAGTGTGGAGCTACCAAGCTTCAGTTCCACCAAAAATCAGAATCTGCCGAGGTTGTTCACGTCGATATTTCTACCGCACAGGTTGGTTTCCTATTGTGTAATTCTCTGAAGTTGTTACGTGCCCGAAGTTCCTCTTAATAGAGGGTTTATTTAGTTACTTTCTATGGCCTCGAAAATCTGTTCAGCAATGGCGTTAACATGCACATTGTGATCGATGTGTTGTTTGTTTCAGCTTTTCAAGTTAGGCCCTGTCAAGTCCGTATGCATAAGCGAAAGTTCTGAAGGCAACAGGATGGTAAAGGTAGGCCAGCTATTTTAAGAATTAAGATATAAAAAATGTATTATCGAGTGGTAACTGGTAATCCGGGGCTCTAGCACAGTAGTACCGTTGTATGAAGTTTGTTCTTCCTTCTGATCCTTGTATATGATTTTGTTTACACTATTCTATTTGTATTGCATCTTTCTTATACTATATTTCATTTTCAACCGACAGTCTTATTCAAGGGGAATTACTCTTCGATTTAGAACAGAAGACGAGAGCAAAGCCTTCCATTGTGCATTTGAACAATGGAAGAGCAAAGCAGTTGATGCTAGTGCTGGTATCATACCTACTCCTAATTCCTTTGCCATTTTATTTGGTGCACAAATCATCACCATCATAATACGTTGTCAGACATAAAGTATTGATAAACATGTCACCAGAAATAAAGTGTGATACTTTATTTCCACATCTCATCTGTTGCTTCTTTGAACACTTAAAAAAATCTATTCTATCTCCTATTAAACGTGGAAGGTCATTACTATTTTGGTTCCTTTCCTGTAATGACTAAACATGTTATTAATCTTTTTACTGCCATCCCTCGGAAGAAGTTTTGGCTAATTTCTTTCTTAATGTAATCTGATATTTAAGGTAGTGAAGTTTGATTTGAAGATAAAGGAACTAATTATTTTAAAACTTTTTTTTTTTTTTAATTTGCTAAGATGTAGTGACTAAATGGGTTCAAGCTATTGCATATTCAGGTTTCAGGGCATGAATTGGGTAGAAACATATTCACTTTGACTTTTCATATGTTTTTTTCCTCATATTGTGATAGACTATTTCCTTAAGAAATATCCAGTCAAGCTGTTGGGAGTTTAGGACTACAGATTGCGTTATTGAACATGGAAAAACTTTAGGATATTTGACAATGCATGTTGCTTATTGCAAAATTCATTACTCACGGATTCTGGATTAACACACTTCAAGGAAGTTGGTTACCAATGGAAGTTTTATGGTCATATAACATGGGCATTTTATAGAAAGCTTTTTAAGCTTGACGGTCTCATAATATGCTAAGTATTGTGAACTGTTATTGTAAAGCATTATCTGACAGAGCTCATTTGTCTTGGCTGGTGAAAATTTTAGTTTTCTGCATTTTCTTTCTGAATTTGATTTCTTGTGTGCAATTTTCTAATGCAAATCAGATAATTTTTGGTTGAATGCATTTCTATCATAGAACTACAGTTGAATCTAACTTACAAGGATTGTAATTGCTTATTTTTTCCATTTCAGGAGCATGCTTAGAAAATGGAAAAGTTGTAACTTCTAAAAGCAAGTTTGACAGCAAAGTAGAGGCAGCTTCTGCTAAAATGTACTTCCATTACTATGGACAACTGCTGCATCAACAAAATATGTTACAGGATTATGTGAGAACAGGTTATACCATAAACCTGTAATTTTGTTGCTGCTCCCTTGGAGACTCGTGTGTATTCTATCTCAGTGAAACTGCATTGTTGTTCTTATGCTCTTAAGGTTAAAATGCAAATGTTTTCAGATTTATCGTCAGCATTTGTGGATAACATAGAAGAATACGGGTGTATGTGCAAAATATCCACCAAGAAAAATCTGTGTTGATCCAAGTAATGTTTCTATTGGCTTCAGGAACATATTATGCTGCTGTCATTGAGAATCGCACAGACTTTATTGGCCGTGTAGTGGTTGATGTGGGTGCAGGTAGTGGTATTCTGTCACTATTTGCTGCTCAGGTAAGTCCATGATGCTCTGTGCAAGAGCTTATGCCTGTTCCATGTATGTGCATCTCTATGTTTTATGCTGAAAACTTCAAAAGTTTTCTTTGGTACTGTTTCTGCATTAGGCTGGAGCAAAGCATGTTTATGCAGTGGAAGCATCTGAAATGGCAGAATATGCACAGAAGCTTATTGCTGGGAATCCATCGCTAGCTCAACGGATCACAGTAAGATTCAGTTTGCCACTTAGAATCAGAGCTAAATTTCAAGTTTTTAGGTAATGCCTTTATTGGTTCATATTCTCATTTTTTGTGGTTATTTTATTATCTATTGCAGGTGATCAAAGGCAAAGTTGAAGAAGTTGAATTGCCTGAGAAAGCAGACATTCTGATTTCTGAGCCAATGGGTAAGCTTACTGGTTTACAATTTGTTTGTCATTAGCAGGGAAAGGTGGTATTCTTTCTGGAAAAAAAAGTTTTGCTTTATCTAATGACAACTGGAGAGTTGTGTTGCGCACTCTACCTATCACAGCTAAGAGTGTCCAAATGAACCAAGGTTGAGATGAGAGCAAGGATGTTCTCAAAAGTACAAAGGGTACATCTAAGGTTGCACTTTTTATCTGGGAAACAAAGGAGTGACTGTAAACTAAATATTCAATATCATTATTTTCTTGCATAACTGTAGCCTATATTGATTTATTTGTGAAACTGCATCAATATCTTAAATTTAGAAAAGTTATTTTTTTACAAGTGCCTGACTTAGTCTCTTCTTTCTCTAATGAAATAAGAAAAAAAAGTTTTTAAAGTGTCAGGAACACTTGTCTAGCTTTAAAGTTTGGAGAAGCAGGATAGAAAGGAAATTAGGAATAGGAACCCATCCAAATACACTAGTAGCAATCAAGAGGCCTTCTGGTCCCTTTATGATTTGAATAATCACCACCATGATTAGTCTTTTCTTCTTTTTCCGATTAAATAAGGAACTGGTTCACCTTCGTCTTCTCAAAATGTTTTTGAAGGTACTTAACACATTCAGAAGAGTTAGAAGGATCAATGTGAACTAATTCATATTCAGCCCACAAGTCAAGGAACCCAACATAATACTCCTGTATCCTCTTATTTCCTTGAGAATAAACAAAGATTTCAGATTATATTTGATATTACCTTGACATGTTAGACTAACAATAATCTTCAGGTTAGTATACATCTCATAGGTTGTCCTCATTCTCCTCATAGGTACAACAACAGGAGGCACAATAGCACTAAGGATCCAAAGGAGGGATAAAAAATAGGAAGGTTTCAGGACTGCCGATCCAAAGGAGGGATAAAAAACCCTTCAAAAAGTAATCCAAAATTGAGCCAGGCAATAGATATGATAGATAACCCTACACCAAATCTGAAAACCTAAGCTGATTGGATCAACCAATTGGGAGAAAACTATTAAAATCCAACCTGTGAGGCGTCTTTTCCAGGTAGAACAACGGCTTCTTGGACTGATCAAAATAGTCTCCAGAGAGCTCTCAATCCAGCAACCGAAGATGGAATAAGAAACCCTTGAAACACTCTTCTAAACCCAAGAATCAAACTTCTTTCTCAGTAGATCGAATCGTCTGCTTTGATACCATGTCAACTTGGTGGTTCGAATAAGAGAGAAAACATATATTTCATGGGTGTCAAGAGAATGAATCGACCCCCACCCCCAAAGAGCCCTTTATATATATAAATATATGTACAATTGCAAAAAATCCCTTACAGGGCTAAAGAGAAAGCAAACAAAGAAATAAAGAGTATATAAAGTACAATAGGGACTATGATAGTATAGCACATCATTAGGATTCACAATTTTTTGGTGAAGATCAAATCTGTTTTTCTAGGGTTTTGTTCCCTTCTCTTGTTCGATTTCTCTGAGAACTCTCCTTTTTTGGACTGTCAAAAGTTTGATGGCACCAACTATGCCCTGTGGGAATTTCATTTCTAGTTTTATGTTGATGGAAAAGGGCTGTGAGGGTGTATTGATGGAACCCCCACCAAGCTTGAGAAAACTGATGCAAAGGGGGTTGCAATCTTGGAGGATTAATAATACTTCCAGATTGCATTCTGGAAAAGGTTTATCAACAGTCTAACATCTCAAGGCAGTACCAGATCAAAGCTGAGAAATTTTCATACAGCTAGGGTAAAAGGAAAATTTAGGAGTATGCTGGTTTTTACAATCTTTGGATAGAGTATGAACTTGTTCATACTTGTGAGATATCTTCAACTTGCTGTATCAAGGCACTAAAGGAACACTTTGATAGGAGAAAAGTAATGCACTTTCTGATGCATCTCCGTCCTGAATATGAAATAATAATATCAAATATTCTTTGTAGGGATACTGTACCGACCCTTGACACTATCCTTGGTGATTTGCTTTGGGAAGAAACTAGGATGATCACTTAGTCGGCAATGAATGCAAAGATTGATGGAGTGGAGGATATGTTTTTAGCAGCAGATAAGTCCAAATCAAAGGACTTATCCAAAGTACAATGTTATGAATGAAAGGAATTTGGGCATGTGATATCTCACTACGGAAAGAAGAATACTTGTACTTGATGCAAGAAACATGGATATATTATTACTGAATGTCCTACTAGGCCATCTAAGGGAAACCGATTTGGAGCAAAGCAAATCAGCATAGGGTTTACCAGACTATTGTTGGGGGATGCGATGATGCTTTATCTTCCATTGATCAGACAAAGAGTGACACTGCTAATGTTACGATTGAAGATAAGATTCAATAGCTTATGTCCTCAACAATTTCCTCTGCCTTTTCTGCTTTTGGCTCCTCAACAAAATTGAGTTGTTGAACACAAGAATAGCCATATTTTGAGTGATGTTAGAACCCTTCTTTAGATTCGCATGCTCTAGCAACCTTCTGGGTGGAGGCGGCCAGCACTGTTGTGCATTTCATTAACCTTCTTCCATCTTGGTAACCTGTCTCCACATCGGTCCCTCTTTAGAACTCCTAATGTTCCTATGCTTCATATGTTTGGTTGCATATGCTTTGCACATCTTCCTCATGAGTGTACTAAGCTATCTGTTCAGTCTGCCTTTAGTGCTTTTTTGGGATATAGCCTTGATCATAAAGGGTTTGCTTGTTATGATTTGAAATCTCATCGGACTATGATCTCTCATAATGTATTTTCCTTGAAAATCTTTCATTTTTTTTAGCATATCACCAACATTTCTACTCCTTCAGTGTTCATTTTGCAACATTTTGAGCCTACAGGTACTTTAGAAGCACCATCTCTTAGTTGCTGCATCAAACATATTTCAGGAAGTGGATATTTTCTCTAGTTCCTACGATCCCCACCTCTCCTCCTCCTCTAGGGCATGATACCTCATTTACACTAACTCCTGTAAATATACTATCATTTCCTGTTACTATTGCTACTCCACCTATTGACATTCCTACCTTACGACACACTACTAGAATTTCTAGACCACCTTACTGCTATGGTTTTCCGCTGACCATAGTTCCTTCTATGTTGTATTGTCTACCATAGATATTCACAGGTCCTACCAACAAGCTATAGTTCACATTCACTGAAGAGAGTCCATGGATTTTGAGATAGATTCTCTTCTTGTGAATGATTCTTGGGAGTTAATTCCTCCTCCTCTTAATGCTTCAGTCATAGGCAGTCGGTGGGTGTACTTAGTTAAGCTGAAGTCTGATGGTAGTCTTAACAGATAGTGTATAATGAGACTTTTGCGCTAGTTTCCAAGATGACCACAGTTCATCCTCTCCTTACTATTTTTGCAGTGAAAAGTTGGGTCATTCATCAAATGGATAAAATGTTTTCCTGCATGGGGATTTCAAACAGGCTCCCCATGTCTGGTTTTCAGAGGTTTAAATCAATTATTATTTGATGCTGGTTTCATTTAGAGTTCATGAGATTACTCACTCTTCACCTCACAACGCCCTCAAGGTATTACTCTATTGCTGCTTTATGTTGATGATGTTCTCATAACTGGAGATGACCGAGATGACATATATTATCTGCTGAAACACCTTCTCAGTCAGTCCTTCATGATGAAGGATCTGGGACCAGTGACATTTTCTGGCTTGGAAGTTCATCATAATTCCAGTGGTTACTTTTTTAATTTGTAGAAGTATGCCACTTGCTTGGACATCTTATGCTGTCCAAATTCCTGGGTGACTCTTATTTCCTGGAGATGTAAGAAGCAACAAACAGTCTCTAAGTCATTTACTGAAGCAGAATATCGAGCCATTTCTTCAACATGCAGTGAAATCATTTGGCTTCAGTCACTCCTATGTGACTTCAATATCAAGCCATGTCTTCTAATCCTGTTTTTCATGAGAGTATGAAGCATATTGAAGTGGATTGTCATTTTATTCAGGAACTCCTCACTATTTGCTGCATTTCACTTCCTCATGTATCTTCCAACCTTCAGTTGGTGGACATTTTCACAAAAGATACTAGAGCCAGACATACCTTTCTCATGGGCAAACTAATGCTAGTGTCTCTACATCAATTTGAGGGGGAGTGTAGATATTAGGGATAGTGAGGGTTGAAGTTATAATTTTACCTCTTATTGTATATATTCTTTCATTCTTTTATTTTGTATCATACTTCTTGTATTTTTGTGACAGAATTGTCCTTTTACTTCACATTAATATAAATACTATTCTTTGGTGTAGTCTATCCATTAGACTCATCCCAAATCTTTTCATCTTTTTTGGTTCGAATTGCACTGCCAACCACCAGATAGAGGGTGGATGAAGGTGAAGTTTGAAGATAGCAGTTTGGGCAAGCCTGGGCCTTCTGGAATTGGGTGTGTAATAACAGATGAAAATTGAACGATAAGGGCAATGCATTCAGCTCTAATAGGTGAAGGAGATTCAGTTAGGGTAGAAGTAATGACAATAGTTTTTGGGGTGCACAAGGTTAGAGAAATGGGAGTGGAAAGTCTGGTCATTGAAGGTGAACCACTGAATCAAAAGTAGAGATTGGTTGGCTAGTGAAGAACAAAAGTGCATCATGGAGCTTCAGAAATGAAATCAGAAGATTTAATTGATATTCAAGAGAAATGCAGATTGAAATTCGATGGGTGCAAAGGTCAGCGAATAGTTTAACTGATGGGTTGGCAAAGCAAGGGGCAAGTAGGCAATAATTGTTTAGGCCTCAAATGTAAGATTGGGGAAGGGGTGAGATAGTGGGGACTATGTCATGTTAGATTTTTGTTTGTAATTCACAACCTGTTGTTGTACTTTCTCTTTAATTAATGAATGGATTCATCTTACTGATCCAAAAAAAAAAAAAAGAGTAGTAGGAGTGATTCACTCATGGTTGGTGAATCACAAACTTTTTATAGTGAGGAGTTACAATTTTTTTTTTTGAATATGGAAATCTTTTTGTAAACATAAGGACTGATGATACAGTGAATACTTTTATAGTTTGTATATTTCCAATGTACAGTGCCTAGTTGTACAATGGCTATTCTGTTTCACTTTTGATCGATACAATACCTTTTCAAAAACCAAAAGTTTACATGTGAACATTATCTACGTCTTACTATACACAAAAAATTTAATATCAAACAAATATTAATGTTTTTTTATGTTTTTCTAATTAGGTACTTTATTGGTCAATGAAAGAATGCTGGAATCGTATGTGATTGCAAGAGATCGATTCCTTGTCCCTAAGGGGAAAATGTTTCCAACAATAGGAAGGTAACATGCAGCCACTGTATGTACGTCTATGCTTCTTGAATTTTTTCTATTATGTGCTTTTCAAAATTTTCATTTGTTGGCTTCTCAATTTCCTTTTCTTTTGGTTATAATCAAGCCTTTCTTTTATCTACTAATCCCAAAACATTGGTAGCATTGTTATTGTTTATCAAAGCTGAAAAACATTAGTAGCAGTATTTACTCTAACTGACTTATATTATATGCTTTTTTCCCCTTTAGATTGCACTGTTGTTGTATCGTATACCATTAAATGTTCAAGTTTGAATTGCAAATAAGATAGTGAAAATCATTTGAAGGAACCTAAGAATAGCTTCAATTGGTGATAAAATGAGGGAAAGTAGACTAAGATGGTTTGGTCATGTACAGACAAGTGATCTGTTACAAGTTGAAGGGGCTAGAAGAGTCGGGTCTGACCAAAAAGGACATGGACTGAAGTTGTAAGAGATGATTTAAGGGCTCATAATTAAACAAAGAATATAATACTCAACAGAACAAAATGGCAAAACAGGATTCTTCTAGTTTTTTTTGCTTAATAAAACAGGATTCTTCTAGTTGCTACACATGGTTGGGACAAGGCTTAAATGATGATGATGATGATAATGAAAAATATCTGCTCTCCAACTCAAACCTGTGTTCTCGTGCATGTTATCCCAATATCTTACCATTTTCCCCCAAGCAATTGGCCCTTCTTTTAACTACTTAAATGTGCATTTGCAAAAAGAGGTTTTCTTTCAAATGATAGACACAATCACACAAAATATATTTGTTCAGATTGAGGCTGTGATCCTTCACCATACCCAGAGTTTGCCTTTCAAAATTTGTTCCATTATATGTGCATAGTACTTCTATCAGTGTCATCATAAGGAATTTCTTACTTTTGCTTTTTGTTTTTTTCCTTCTTTTTTAATTTGCAAAAATATATTTTTAGTTTGACAGAAAAAATCTCTTAGTAGAGCATAACGGCAGGGCATGATTCGTGTAGCCAACCCTAAATAGTTGAGTTTATATTTTTAAAAAGTGTTGACTCAGTTTATAGTGGGATTTGTAGAGGATAAGGTATATAAAAGAATGTCTCAAAAAAAAAACCTAACTCCATAATTGGCTAATAGCTTCAGAGAACCACCTGATATTATTGATCAGGGTATACAGAAGCAAACAACCAGACTTGGATACCCTCATATCATGGTACTTAGCCAAATTGTTGGCAACTTTATTAGTATATTTTGGCACTAAATTTCTAGGTAATCAATTTTGTCATTCTTGCCTCCGCTCTATTAGGAAATATTTTCTTCCCTAATTTTTGAAGTTTCTTTGGTTTTACCTTCTTTTCTTTATTTTATCTTTACCTATTTTCTTGATAAACACTTGAAAGAAGAAGGAGAACTGTTTACTATATTACAGGTTTGAAGAGAAGAAAAGAGAGAGAGAGAGAGAGAGAGAAAAAAAGAGTGAAGAGAGGAGAAAAGAAAGAAGGGGTTCAGTGGTGAATGATTTGCTGCCCCATACACTCCTTTATTTATAGCTTTTAGGATCCTTATAAGAATAGGAAATAAACAAAAAGTAGAAACAACAAGGCCAGCCAACCCAACTTAACAGAAATTAGAAACTACTGATAAAAGAAATTAGAAACAACTAGGTGTGGGTATGAAACCACACACTCTAGAGCCTGAGTGTGGGTATGGAACCCCACACTTGTGGCTAACCAACTGTTTCTTCACTCCCCCTCAAGTTGGGAGTAGATATTTGTCATGCCCAACTTGCGTAGATGTGTCTCCAATTTGCCTTTTGTGACTGCTTTGGTGAAGAGATCAACTAACTGCATGTTCGAGGCAATGTAAGGAAGGCATACTTCTTGAGATGCGACTCGCTCTCGGATAAAATGTCTGTCAACCTCGATATGCTTAGTCCTGTCATGCTGTATTGGGTTGTGGGAAATATTAATTGCAACTTGATTATCACAATACAACATCAAAGGCTTCTCATAATCAACCTCCAACTCATTAAGCAAGGATTTCAGCCATAACACTTTTGCAACACCATTGGCCATGGATCTGTATTCCGCTTCTGCACTGGAGCGAGCAACACCATTTTGTTTCTTGCTTCTCCAGGAAACATGATTTCCCCCACAAATGCACAATATCCAGAGGTGGACCTCCTATCATCAACACATCCAGCCCAATCCGCATCTGTATACACTTCTATTTTCATATGACTATTATTCTTGAAGAGTATACTTCTCCCTGGACATCTCTTTAAGTAGGCAAGGATCCTTTCTACTGCAAGGAGATGGGTGGTCCTAGGAGAATGCATGTATTGACTGACAACAGTGACGGCATAAGAAATATCTGGTCGGGTTAGATAGAGATAAAGAAGTTTCCCAACCAGCCTTTGGTACATAGCCCTGTCCTCGAGGAGTTTTCCACTTTTTACACTTGTCTTATGGTTAGGCTCAATGGGAGTATCAACAGGTTTCACTCTTAACTTGCTAGTTTCTTCTAATAAGTCCAGAACATACTTCCTTTAGGAGATGAAAATGCCATGCTTAGATCGAGTTACCTCAATTCCTAGGAAATAGTGTAACTTTCCTAGGAATTTGAAATTCCTAGGTCTTTGACTTCAAATTCCTTGTGAAGGTGCTATTTAAGGGTTTCAATTTCACTAGTGTCACTTCCTGTTATCACAATGTCATCTACATAGACTGCAAGTAGAGTTAGGGAATGACCTGTCTTAAAGAAGAGAGTGTGATCTGACTGAGCCTGTATGTATTTGAATTTGTCCAAAGCCAGTCTAAACCTATCAAACCAAGCTCTCGAGGATTGTTTCAACTCGTACAAGGCCTTCTTCAAAAGGCAAACTTTCTTTCCTGCTTCTGTACTATAAAAACCAGGGGTAACTCCATGTATACTTCCTCTTGCAAGTCTCCGTTGAGGAAGATATTCTTAACATCTAGCTGAAATAGTGACCATGAGAAGTTTGCAGCAATGGATAGAAGAACTCTGATAATGTTCATTTTTGCAATAGGTGCAAAGGTTTCTGTATAGTCTATGCCATAAGTTTGTGTGAATCCCTTTGCAACCAATCTGGGCTTATACCTTTCTATAGTATCATCAACATTATATTTCACAGTAAACAGCCATGTGCATCCAACAGGTTTCTTCCCTTCAGGCTGGTTAATTAGTTCCCATGTGTTGTTCTTGACAAGAACATCCATCTCTACTTGCGTTGCTTCCTTCCATTCAGGTATCAAAAGAGCTTCTTGCACTTTTCTGGGTAAGATTCTGAGAGACAATTATAGGAAAGGAACTTGGAGGTGCAATGGGCAGTGGATGAGGTGCAACGACGCTTTCCTTTACGAATAGCTATTGGAAGATCAAGGTCATCTGTCGGTGAAGGTTGAACCTCTGTAATAGTGAGATCAACAGTGGGAGCAGTAGTAGTGTTTGGATCTGGAGTTGTAGAAGATGTTGGAATTGGCCTGGATTGTTGTTTAGTATGAGAATCAACCTACCTCCACCACTTTCTGTGATACACTCTTGGAGCTGAAACTGAAATCCCTTCCTCATTATTCTCTCCCTGAGGAGAAGCCTTATGATAGTAGGGCATATTCTCAAAGAAGGTGACATCCATGGATACAAAGCGCTTCCTTGAAATTGGCTCATAACAGCAATATCCCTTTTGATTTTGTGCATACCCAAGGAAAATACACTTAGTGGCTTTGGGATAGTAGGAATCTATTGAATTAAAAAATATGAAAGAAAGTAGTATCTTGAAGAGAGAAGGAAGAGAGAAGGAGAAGAAGAGAAGTTGAAAAGAAAAGAGAGCAATAATCTGACCGCCCCCGTCACTTATTATTTATACTAAAATAATAGAACAATACAGAGAACTATGCCCTTATAGGGCGGCAAAACATAAAACAACATATATAACACTCAGAAACATAATAAAAAATTGGACTCACATAACTACTGTGGTCCCCACCTCCTATCTAACAACTAACATAAAACATCTACTAAAAAAAACAACATAAAACTAATTAATCTTCAACACTCCCCCTCAAGTTGGGAGTAAATGTCACACATTCCCAACTTGCATAGATCATGTTCAAGCTTGTTCCTTGCCACCCCTTTAGTAAGAACATCAGCCATGCAGTTAGCTGATCTTTTATTATTTGGTTTAAAAGACTGTTTACAATGCTTTCCTAACTGACAACTCTCACATTCCAAAGTAGATAATTGAACAGACTCAAACAACTTTTGGAAAAGACATTTCAAAGAACTAAAAGAAAGATGTCCCAAGCGATTGTGCCAAAGCATAATCTGGTTCACTGACTCTGACCCACTACTACCGCTGCTACTAACATGATGGCCCTTATGTCTCGGAATCTCATCCAGAACGTAGACTCCATTCACCTTACGATCACTCCCAATCATCTTCTTTGACTCCATATCTTGTAAAACACAATTACCAGGAAGAAAGGTCATTGAACAATTCAATTTTTTTGTCAAAGAACTAATAAGCAGTAGGTTGGTATGAAGTCTAGGGACATGTAAAACAGAAGACAGAGTTATATCATTGGTCACTCTAACTGTCCCCTTCCCAGCAATGGGCATATGTGAATTATTTGCTGTAGAGACTCTATCTCTACCAGAGCACAACTGATAGGAATTGAAAATGGTAGGGGCATTAGTCATATGCTCAGATGCTCCCAAGTCTATAATCCAGGGAGGTCCCTCCTTACCTGAAGTGGATGCAAGATTTGCAGTTGCATATGAACTACCTGTATGTGCAAAGGAAGTGGTGTAGTTGGCTCCTGCATTCTGCTGTCCATCTGGAAGACTAGAGTTGGGTGAATCTTTCTTATTCATAAGATGTCCAAACCTCTCCAATTTTGTTCTCACTGCTGCGACTGCAATGGGTTCCCAATCAGTTTGGGAGAGAGGGGCTGAAGAGTCTCCTGTAGTGGCTGCATTTGCATTTCCCTTCTTGTTTCTTATCCGAGCAGGCATAAGATTTGAATGAAGCTTCCAACAAGTGTCCCTAGTATGCTTAGGCTTCTTGCAATAATCACACACCAAGTCCTTATCTTCCCTTCTAGTCTCACTACTCCCCCTGTCTCCATTCGGCTTAGGTTTTGTTGTACCAACCATAGCCGACTGGTCAATCCCAGGCTGTCTCAGCATTACATTCCTCCTACTCTCCTCTCCAGAGACAAAAGCATAGGCATGCGAGAGTGTCACACCCTCCCTAGAAAGAATATGCTGCCTAGCAATGTCAAATTCAGGGTTCAGCCCTGCCAAGAACTCAAAAACCCTATTCCTCTCTACTAGTTTGTGATAAGTTGCTGCATCATTTACACTTTTCCATACCACAGTTTCTAAGTGATCTATTTCCTACCATAGGGTTTTCAGCATGGAGAAATACACAGCAAAAGGTTTTTCTCCCTGTTTCATACTTATCACCTGATTTCTTAACTGATAGGCTCTGGCTCCATTTTGCTTCTGAGAGTAGGTTTCAGTCACTCCATCCCAAATCTCCTTAGCAGTATTAGCCCATAGAATTTTTTTTTTTGCAATATGAGGTAACGTAGATTTACACATCCAGGACATTACCATGTAATTCTCTTGCACCCATGATCAAGGAGATAGGGTGCCAAGGGTTTTGCAAAGTATTCCTTGGCATTATCAGATCTAAGAATCTTGATCTTGGTTTCAGATTGAGTTAGGATAATCTGATGGAAAGCTTGGGTCAGAGAGGGGACCTCATCTCGAGAGTGCATTAGATAGACACATGAAAAGCGGGTATAGTCATCAACAAATAATAAGAAATATCTGTACCCCCCATGGCCCCATGGTGGGAGTATGGTAGGGCCCCCAAACATCGATATGCACAATCTCAAATGGAAGGTTGCTTCTTTTATTACTTAAAGGATAAAATGATCTACTATGTTTTGCAAATTCACAACTTTCACATTTTAACCCAGACACTTCTACTGACTCAAACAAGTTTGGAAAAAGACTCTTTAAAGACCCAAAAGATAAATAACCTAAGCGGTTGTGCCAAAGCATAATCTTACTACAAGACTAAGAAACAAACAATTTCCCTGCTTCACTCTACTCCCCCTGTGAATCAAGGTTTAAAATGTCGATGTCGATGGAAATGTCGCTTACCAAAATATAGGACATATGTCGGAAATGTCGAGGGGAAATATTGTAAAAATTAGAGACATTGTGGAAATATTATGAAATATGCAAAGATATTTTGCAAAATGATAAAAG
>NW_010729096.1:5872767-5917753 GCF_000365185.1 Nelumbo nucifera | reverse complement strand
TTTTATTACTTGAAAAATATTTTATGTTTTATATTATAAAGTAATTAATTTATTCTTTTGTTTTTATATTTTGTTAATTCTTTTTATAAATATTTTATTTGAAATATTAAATATAAATATTAATGGAATAATCTATATTAATATACTGTATTATATTAATATAATATGCTAATATATTATATTTTTAATGTACATTAGTTGACATCCTGTTGACATTAGTCAACATCTTGTCGACATAATAGGAAAAACTGTATTTTTTTTGGTTATTTGGACCAATTTGGTTGACATTTCCGAAATATAGGAAATGTATACCGACATAAATGTAATTTTTATATCACCATCCATCTTCATGTCGGTGAGCCTCGACATCGACATATGTCGGGCGAATTAGCGACATTTGGCGACATTTGAAACCTTGTTGTGAATGTTCTAGCAGGTAGACTCCATTCATCTCAAGGCCAATCCCAATCACCTTCTTCGTTTCCAGATCCTGAAAAATACACCGATCAGGGAAAAAAGTTACCGAACAGTTTTGACTTTTAGTAATACTACTAACTGAAAGTAAGTTAGCACTAAGCTTGGGAACATGCAAAGCTGAGGTAGGGTGATAGTATCTTATAATCTAATGTCTCCCTTGCCAGAAATTGGTACAAGAGAATCATCAGCAATAGAAACTTTGTCTCTCTCAGAGGATAAACAATAGGTGCTAAATAGAGTAGATATGCTGGTCATATGATCTGAAGCACCTGAATCTATTACCCAGGAAGGTCTAGTATTACCTGGGACAGAAGCATGACAAGCAGTAGCTCTTGTACCTGTATGAGCAAAGGCTGAAGTAGGCTGTTGAGCTGATGTAGGTTGAGCTGAATTACTAAATTCATTTTCTAGTTGAATCAGAGCAGCTCAGACTGTAGGTAGGGTATCTAGAGGAGTGCCTCTTGTGCCTGATGAAGTTGTACTATCAGTGTTGACAGCCATACTAGCATTCCCTTTCTTATTTCTGATCTTTGCTGGAACAAGATGAGGGTGCAACTTCCAATAGGCGTCCTTAGTATGTTTAGGTTTCTTGCAGTGTTCACATACTAAGTCCTTCTTAGCTTCCTTCTTCTTATCCCCCCCGATTTAAGTCTAACTGCTACCAAGGCTGATTCGGAGGGTTGTTGCTACAACATAACCTTTCTCCTAGTTTCTTCACTCTGCACTAGGGAATAGGCTTGTGATAAAGTCACACTATCTCTTATCAACAACTGTTGTCTCACAATGTCATATTCAGAGTTCAGACCAACTAGGAACTCAAAAACTTTGTTAGTTTCAACCTGCTTTCTATATGTTTGTGCATCTTTCTGACTCTCTCACTCAATTGTTTCAAGATGGTCAATTTCATGCCACGGGGATTTTAAGGTTGAAAAGTAAACAGAGACCTGCTTCTCTCCTTGCCTCAGATTTTTAACCTCACATTTTAGCTCATAAGCCCTAGTACTATTAAGAGGCTGAGAGTAGGTTTCCTTCATAACATCCCATATTTCCTTAGTTGTTTTGGCCCACAAGTAGTTTCGGCTGATGTGTGGCTGCATAGAGTTGCACAGCCATGTCATCACCAAAAAATTCTCTTGGACCCACCTAGCATAAGTAGGGTCCTCCTTGGAGGGTTCCTTCACATCCCCTAGCAAGAAGTTCAATTTTCCTCTACCCCCAATAGCCAACATGGCTGATTGGGCCCATTCCAAGTAGTTTGATCCATCAAACTTAACAGTTGTAATCTGAAAGGTGTTTTTAGTCATGTTACCTGAACAACCAGTCCCAAAAGCACCTTCCCCTTGGTTCTTGTACTCCATTCTAAGTTAAGAAGAGGCTTTAAACTACCGTGACAAGAAAAAAACTGTATTTCAAGGCTGATAACAGCCGACCTAGGACAATGATTTTGCAGTTAGATAACAGTCAACTACTGTTCTGGGATTGATATCAGTCCTAAGATTTTCTACCCGTACCTCTTTGAATGAATAACAAAGTCCTTTTGAGTATCAATTTCAAGAAAAAGATACTTACTTTATGAAGAAAAAAGCCTAGAAAACTGATTGCTACCTTCAGTCTTCAAACTTGATCAATCGATTATTGTCAGCACCTTGAATCTTGATCAAAGAACCAAGAAAAAACTGATCGGCACCTCCAGTCTTGATCACTCAATTCCTGTCTGATTCTTCCTGATTACAAGAAGCTCTCTCCAATCTTAGGACAACTGTTAAAACCTTCTTGCAACCTCCAAGAATCAGCTGAAATAAGGATCTTTCTGAACTTTCAGCCCTAAACAATTCTCATGTGGTTGGCTGAATTAAATCCACATGAGAAACCCTAGATCTAAGGCTCTGATACCAACTTGAAAGAAGAAGAAGAAGAACTGTTTACTGTATTACAGGTTTGAAGAGAAGAAAAGAGAGAGAGAGAGAGAAGAAAGAAGGGGCTCAATGGTGAATGATTTGCTGCCCCATACACTCCTTTATTTATAGCTTTTAGGATCCTTACAAGAATAGGAAATAAATAAAAAATAGAAATAATAAGGCCAGCCAGCCCAACTTAACAGAAATTAGAAACTACTAATAAAAAAAAATTAGAAACAACTAGGTGTGGGTATGAAACCACACACACTAGAGCTTGAGTGTGGGTATGGAACCCCACACTCGTGGCTAACCAACTATTTCTTCATAAACTACATATACTTTCATGCTATTAATGCAATACTTAACACTTCTCTCTCTCCAAGAAAAAAGAAAGAAAAGATAAACTAAATATACTTCTGTACTTTCTCTCAGTGGCATTGGTTAACCTCATAGGACTAAATTAGTGAGTGGCTTTTTATTCAAATTTCCCCACTATATAAATAT
The DNA here is from genome assembly GCF_000365185.1 of Nelumbo nucifera. The sequence goes on along the minus strand of NW_010729096.1, from coordinate 5,914,874 downwards.
TTTTTGATTGTTCTCTTGGGATAGGATAATTTAAGTCTTTTATTCTGAGTTTTATGCCCTTTAACTTATTTTATGCTAGGCCATGTATTTAATCATTTAAGCCTAACTAATTGTTGAAAGGTCTGGTTAACTAGAATTATTCATGGTTGGGTTCTAAACGTTGACTGTGAGGTGTAGAACAATGTTCCTGACTTCCTGTTATATCTGAATGATATTTTTAGGCAGCTAAATGTTTTCAGCATTCAAGTGTAAGCTGCATCTTACTTTTTTCTTCTTTTTTCCTGGGAGTTGGAAGTTTAAATTTGATTGAGATGCAAGACTAATAAATTTGTACATACACCTATCTATTTGAGTTTCACAAAACCAAATTTCTAATTGAATCTCACTTGTCTGGATGTGTTATATTTGGGCTGTATACTTGTTATCAATTATAAAATTTGTTCCATTCCATCACCAGAGGGCGATCAAAAGAAAATGTAAAATATGTTCCAGAGCCAAGTTAGAATTTGTATGTTAGGTAATAGAATCTTAGACTTTTTTTATTATTATTTCTTAAATTTCAACCTTTAAATGCATTCCAATTGTGGGGTCCACCAAATGGATAATAAATTGAATTTAGTCTCCCTCTTCCTATCTTCCTCTCCTCTTCCCTATATTGGTTTATGAATATCTATTTCTTCTTATTTACTAGAGTGAGGAACTTTTTCTCCCTTTCCTTCCCCCTCCTTATGTGTATCTTTTATCATATCCTTTTCATTAGTTTTTCATTTGAGATGGAGTCGCATTTTCATTTGAATTGCAGATAGGGAAATTTTCTTTATGTGCTTGTCATATAATTTTCTCATTTTTGGAAGTCATTCTTTTCTAAATTCTATAAAGTATTTCTTTCTTTTATGTTCTTGAATTATTATTCCTGTAATTTTGATATAAATTTTGAATTGTAAAATAGATTTCTAGATGCATAAAGAACTATATCTTCAATGCCCTGTTATATTCTTGCTATTAGGCCCATGAAACAATTTTTTTGGTTGTTAGTCACTGTGGTTGTGTTTCTAGTTTGTTTCTACTCTTTGTAGACTTCAGTCTAATGAAAACACTAGACTTGTCAGTATACTTTTCAGATTATTTCAGAGGCTAATCACAACCAATCATCATTGTGATACTTTCTCAAATTTCCTTATGCCATGGCAGTCATAGGATGGTAACTTGTTTTGCAGCTTTTCAAATGCATACATACAAATGCATATAATTAATCATCAATAAATGAAGAATGAGGACTTGCTTTTTTCTTTTCTTTTTTTATGTTTATTATACCTTTATTGGTTGGGACAAGACTTTGATGATGATGATTGTAGCTTCCTGGTATCTAATGTTTCTTCAGATTTATTGTATCAATTGCTTTTTGGTTCTGACTTGTTAAACTGTGTTACTGCTCTAGGATACACATGGCACCATTCAGTGATGAATACTTGTATGTTGAAGTTGCAAACAAGGTATTTTTAGTCAATGCAATTATCTGTTCATTTATTGAGAAACACTTTGATTCTTCCACTGATACACTGTTGAATATAATCTTAGTGATGTATGTCCGCTTCCTCTAAGGCTTGAGATTATCATTTCTCGAAATGAGTCATTGTTGGTTCCTCCTTTGTTTATCATGTTGTAATAATTGTGAACATCAGGTTTCAAGAGAGAAGTTTAACTAATCTCCAAAGAGAAGGAACCTATTTTCTTCTTTCCACATGACATTGGGAACTTCATGTTAGTAAACCTCTTTGATCTAGTTACTGATGGGGGGGGGGCTCTCATATTTAATCATTAATACAATTGTACTTTAAAAAGGCCATTACCCAATCCTAGTCCCACCTATCTGGGGCCTTATGAAGGGTGGACTGGACTTAAACCTACCCCAGTTTTTGCACCAAGTGTAGAGAGGGAACAAATGTTCTGGGCACAGTTGTAAGCAAAAAGAAAAAGAAAATCAAGTGGAGGAACTTGTATATATATATGTGAGCTTATTCCTTTATAAATAATAAAATTTGACAGTTATAGAAAAAAGACTTTCAGTTCAGGTTACATAAGGACACTATGACAGTAAGGAACAAGGAGATTTATGAATATTTAAAAACAACTGTAGAATTTATAGTTATGCACAAAATTTTACATATGAGAATATAATCTAAGAAAAATGTTTTAATAATATCTATAAATTGGTGGTTGTCCTATGAGCTTGTATTTTTTGGAAAATGACCATCCTTCGAAGTACTATTTTGTATAATACTTAAGAAATAGAAACAGCTAGTAAAATACAATGATACTAGCGGTGACCTGTGCGATGCACGGGCTGCTTTTAAAAAATGTATTTTAAGGGAAAAATGAAGTAATAGTGACTTACCAAAGTTTTTATATATTTCTAGTTCTTTACATATAAAATATTAGAAAAAATGAATTTTCTTTTCCTTTTTAGCTATTGAGATTCAAATATCACTGCCACTAAGGTTGGGGGAATAGACTACCCTCCACTGTAGTCCTATAAAGCAAAAAAAATGTGCTTAATATGAGATCAATAACCAAGTTAAAAAACAATTTCAAAATTGAACTGACAAAGATAACCAAAGGCTCATTTTAAGTGCTTTCTTACTACATTTTATTGTTGAACCAGAAGAATCTATGAAAAACATCTACATTAAATTAATAAAAAATAGAGAAAAACCTAATAATCTATGAAAAGGAGAAATGATTTCTTTAGACTTTTATAAGAAGAAAATTAGTTCACTCCATGTATAATGTATTGGAGGGCAAATCTGGGTTTTGACATCAGTTTGTGTCCAGGCTAGGGTTCATATTTATTGGCCCTTGACCTAACCCAATCCATCTATACCCCTACTTTAGAGGTGTCAATGGAGATGTTCAGTCACAGCTCAATGGCAGGGGGCATGGGAACTCTATGAGGGATGTAATGTGACAGTTGAAGAGGACTAAAACTATGTTTGGATGGTAAAAAGGGTAGCAAAGAACCCTGGCAGCATAGACACACCATGAGAGAAAAAAGAAGCCTAGGAAGAGGAATGATTATCAATGCCTATTGAGTCCCAAGGGCAGCTAATGACTTGGCAGTTACATTGGCCAAGAATGGGTGAACAGGCATGAAATGTTTTAGGGTCAATTATGAACAAGGAATGTAACATGTAAACAAAGGGTTAGATACCAGTTGCTGGCCTAAAAAGAGGGTTGCTAGGCAAGCTTCATTTTAAATTATAATTATTCTTCTCCATAATGAACAAAGGTTCTCATTTACCCATAAAAAAGTGCCTATGGAAGTAGTTTTTGCCTTGTGATGTCCTGTTTATTGATTGTTTATCGGCTGAGTGTAAATTTGAGTTGATTAAGTAATATATTATTAATATTGCTTTTTCTTATTGAACTTTGGGTTAATATGATTTTGATATATATGGTTGACACTGGAAAAAAGTATAGGAATATTTTCCGGAACTAAACTTTGGTTATTTAGTTTTCTTTGACATTTAGTTAACCTGGTTGATGATTTCTAGTTAAGATGAAAGAAGTATTGTCTTTCCAGTGTCTTCAGTCTTCACATTTATGTGTTTTCATGAATATGAAGCTGCACGGTTTGGTTGCAGAAAAAATGTTGATACCTCCCAACATGGATAAACTAGTCATACAAGAAAAAAAAGATCACCCCCAGTGTTTTAAATTTTGAAAAATGGGGATTGTGTCAGTGTTTTATTGAGCAGTTGGAAATTTGCAGCAATCATGGTTGCAGCAGATGTGAGCTCAGTGAGTATGGTATAGAGTGATATTGTAACTTTCACTATGGATTAGTTGCCTGTGGGAGTTCTTATCTGTACAGCTTGTTTGTGTAGTTTCATTTGTAAATTTTGCTTCTTAATATTTGCAACTTTGGTTTCTTCCAAAAGGTTCACATGTTTTTTTTTTTTTTTTTTTTTTTTTTTTTTTTATATTGTTTCCTCACATCTTACTCTAACCCTTGGTCCTCCGTATGTTTTTCCTTTGGGGTGTCTAGGCCCTCTTTTGGCAGCAGCAGAACTACTTTGGCGTTGATCTCACTTCCTTGTATGGATCTGCATTTCAAGGATATTTTTCTCAGGTACGCATGATTGCTTTTCTCTGAAATATATTGGTGTCATTTCTGTTTTCAATCATGAACCTTAATAAGCAACTGGTTGTGACACCATTTTGCAATTCTATCCATGTATATATGATGAGTTGAATATCTCAAGTATCAACTGGAAATCTTATAGGCTTTAACATGGTCTTTATTAATGTTATACCATAAGCTTTCAAGGTTATATATTGCACAGTTCATCCAGCCATTGCTTGACCATCTAAAAAATTGAATTACCGAAGATGCATCATGAATATAGTTTGTACTTGCTAATAGTCACACTTCTAAGTAGGATATTTATATTTTGCTTGTTTGTCTCCAATATCTTTGACGCCTCTATATCTTTTGGTTTTTGTACTTTTGTATTTGCCCCTTTATTGTTACCATCAATTGCATATTTAACCTGAAGCAAATATATTATCATGCTCGATGAAGCCAAGAATGCATGTTTTGTTGTGGGGGGGGGGATATTGATTTGATTCTGTTCAGCAAAAATGTGTTTTCTATACGTGGATCATATTAAGAAACTTAAATGCACCTTGTCAGGGGTGTACCAGATGAATGCGCTTGATGTGGGAGTTTTTCTGACAAGGAGTAGCATGACATAATATGTGTCCAGTGGATCCAAGCATTCATTACAGAAGAAGAAACAATGCTTTAGAGCACACACAAAGGAATAGCATGACATTATACATGTCCAATGGATGTTTGCTTTTCTTTTTTTTTTTTTTCTTTGAGGGTTTTCCTTTTTTGATCATAAGAGTGATGCTCCCTACATATGGTAGATCTGAGCACAGAAACTGATTCCCACTCACGTGCAAGAAAAAGTGGATTGGGGAGTCTGTTGTGCACCTCTTTCATGAACATTGTGCTCTCTACAAGTAGTTACTGAGATTGGTTTTCATCACTTGAAGTGCTTAATACTGGTTTAGCATCTAGGATGAGGAGATTCCAGTTAATTGTATGGTCATCTTTTTGGTAGTTGGTAAACCATATTCCCCCTCCCTTTGAATTAATCAAGAGAGAAATGCAGCCATTACAACAGTGTTACATAGACTTTCCTAAATAGGCAAAGTGTCAGTGGCTCCTTGGTGTACATGCATTAGGCAAAGGGACACTTGTACATATGAGTTTCCTCTTTTTCCTTGTTCATTTAACATAAAATAATATCTAATATATGCCAATATTGGCAATCTTTTCTTCTTTAGTATATTGCTCGAAACATTCATGTATAAAATTACTAATTTCGTTGACTTTTATGGTTACCATGGGTGTTTCTCAATTCCTTTTTGGAAGCAAAAGAAAAAAAAATAATGCCTTAGAGTAGAAGAATACTTAGGTATTTCTTCTATTACCCTAAACATGCCAATATTAGCACTGATGGCGCATGAATGTAACTCATTGATCGAGCAACTAATCAGAGTTCCTAAAGTTCCTTGTAAGGCCTGTTGGGAAACTTGTCACACTTGGACTAATCAATCTTTATTGTTCAAAATGAATAGTGTCATTTTTGTAATTTTCTAATCCTTCCATATTCTCATAAACTAAACAAATCAAATCAAAATTTTCTCGTTCTATCTCGTTCTATTTCAGAGTATCCAATGCCTCCTCCACTTAGTTCTGAATTTTAAATAGCATTGAAGATCAATTCCGTCCTGGTTTCTACTTTTTAGGTAATAAAAATAAACCCTTAGATTAGAATAATACTCAAGATCAATTTCATCTTTGTTTCTACTTTCTAGGTAATAAAAATAATGGTATAAGACTTATACATACCCTGAGTTTTTGGTAATTGACTTAAACATACCCTGAGGTTTTAGATTGGACTTAAATATACCTTCTTCCTAGTGTGTTAAATGTATGCAGTAGAAAGACTTTTTTGTCCTCAGTTAATATATGAAATCAAAATGGATACAGTAGAGACTTGAGACCCAGTTTTTATTTCTCCGGAAAAGAAAACTGGGAGAAAAGAAACCCAGTTTTTATTCCTTTGGTGGTGGAAGGCTGATGCCTCCTAATCTGAATAGCTCATTTATCAAAATTCTGAAGGTGTTTGGGTCATACAAGTACACACCATAGATTTCTCATCTGAAGAAGAGTTAGCTTGGAATTTTAACACTTTTTCAGCATTGTTTCACTGTCGTTAGACAAGGATGAAGAATGCACTAAAAGCAAATAACATGTTCAAAGCCTTCAAACTTATACTTCCAAACGAATAAAACCATGGATAAATGCTGGTTGCTTTGCCTTCTAGGCAAAATTTCAAAGTAGCACCAATCACCAGAAATGAGGCCTTTTTTTATGTCAGATCAGAATCTGCAGAAACTATAATTTCATATGTAAAATGTTTAGTCGATCATGATTCATTGTAAGATAATTCCTTCAATTCAATGGGACACCATCAACAGCATTGCAAGAACGGCAGAGGAGGAAACAAACCAGTGTTGGAGCATTTTGGTGGCATCTCTGGTACAAATGATCTGCTTCAATTCAAGAAAGAATGGAAAAATAGGGGTTTTCAAGTTTTAAACGGGCGAGATAACGTTACATATAAACTAAATGAAACTTTTACTAATGAAGGGTATATTTAAGTCTAACGGGGTCGGCCCATAAGGTATATTTAAGTCTATTCGAAAAACTCAGGGTGATGTTTAATTTAATTTATGAAAACTCAGGGTATGTTTAAGTCTTTTACCCTAAAAAATAAACCTCTAGATTTACTCATGCAACCTTGTGTATGTGATGTAGGCTGCAGTAGGGGTCCTAGTAATTTAAGATCTGGTGGTGGGCTTTGTGGGGTGAATGAGGGGCTGTGGATGATTAAAGACGAAGAATATGGATGGAAAGCAAGTATAATGCTTTCTGTTTAACAAGGAATGAGTAAGAAATTAGCAAGAAAGAGGTGAACTCTTGCTGCTAGGATATACAACAAAGAAACAAATTGCTTAGAAGAAATAAGAGAAATTTCTAGTAACAACCAAGAATTCACTAAACCAAACTTTATTTCTTCCAATCGACTTTTCTTGAACTCCAATTACAATGACTATTTATAGACTCAATTTAATAACATAAATAAAATTCTAAGATATAGACTATGTTATTAAGACACTGAAATAAATAAAAAACTGAAACAGTACCAATATACTAAACCCAAAAATTCGGAAATTGATATAGGAATTGGAAAGCTGACTTAATCCTCCATGGATTCTTTCTTTGCTTCCATTTCTGCATCACATGTATATGATAACAGGATTTGTAATACATGGAATTTTTAATGGTAAATACTAATTTGGATGTGTTCCCAAGTTCATTTTTCATACCGTCAGGTGCCCAAGTACTCTTGGAAACATTTTGAATTCTGATTCCTGTGTCTATGACCATGCACAATAAGTCACAATAAGGGAAGATGGCAGAAAAGCCACAGGGTGAGAAGCCAACCTTCTATTACACCATAAACAAACAATTTGAAGTATATTGGCTCTAATACATTGCCTATGTATGGAAAAAGAATCAGCTGGTTTATTGGCTTATTCTGGTATCTGATGAGACATGATATTTACCTTGATGCCAAAAAGGAAAAAGAAAACCAATGCCTCTCTAATGATATTCCAAAGATACTAAGCTCCTTCTCCCCCTTTTAGCATTTATCTAATTATCACTCGTGACTCACTGTCAACCTCCACCCCTAGATCTGTAGGTTTTGGAAGAAGGATGACTGATGTTGTTGATAATTTGTTTGTATTTGAATAAAAATCTTCCTCTTTTGATGTCATTAGAGTGTATCCTTGCTTTCTTGACTATAGATGATGAATGATGTTGTTGATAATTCATGTGTATTTGAAAAAAAATCTTCCTCTTTAGATGTCATTAGAGTGTATCCTTGTCTTCTTGCCTATAGATATTAATTTTGAAGGAGATGAGAGGCATTAGTTATGGTGGTCTAGGAATGGTCTGATTGGTGTGCTCCATTCCTCTCACCTTGCATGAATGCCTTGTAGTATTGAGCCTATCCTACCTTTTTTTTGGGTGAAGAGGGGGCCCAAGGGGTGTTCAAGATCCGACCTGATGGGAAATCTTTTGGAAATGGCACATTTTGGCTTGGTGGTGTATCTTTTGAGGATGAAGGCTTGATGTGGTCATGTCTGCAGGCCTTAATGTTAGGGATGCAACTTGGGATGGGTTGGGTTTAGGAATTTGTTAAATTTCCAATGGGCCTGAACCCTGTGTAGGTGATTTTTTTTTTAAAAATCTGGCAACCCAACTTGCAGCCCTACAATGACTACACATGTAGGCCCAAACCCACAAGTCCACAGTCTCTTACTAGCTTAATTGAAGAAAAAGAATATGTGGATTTGCCACCACTTGACAGTTTCTTATGGAGAACATACTATTAGATGCTGTCTTGCTTTTCAGGCTAAGGTTTTGCCCCAGAAGCAAACACATCCACCACTACAAAAGGCATTATTCCTCATTTTAGAATTAATGAAAGCTTGCCAAAATTTTTTCTGCAACTTGTGCTCAAAACAAAGGGTTTCTTCTTCCTTTTGTGGTGAGACTTTTCTGTTCTGTTTTTGGTCTGGAGAGACACCATTCCTAGGTGGTTTTGTGTAGTTTGGTTCTACCTGTTGTTGATTTTCCTTCCTTCGATGTCACTTCCTTTATCCTTCTTGTTTTCTTTTCTTTCTGGTGAAAGCACCATTAACATTAAAGGGAAGGGCTTGCCACATCAAGAAGGAGATGGAATTGGTTGAGGTGACTGTGGTCACCCCTTGGGGCAGTATGGTTTCTGTACATTTTTACTTTTTCTCTTACCAACGAAATTAAAGATACCAATAAAAATGCTACCATTTAAGGTTTGCAATTTGAGCATCAGAAACTACCTTGGTGTTCATGTCTATGTTGTAATGTTGCCTTTGATCTGTGTCACTACCAATGCTGCATCATTTTGGTCTTTAGTGGGTCACATGGGGGGGACTTGTTGCATTTGATGGAGGTGCCTATTTCTTGAATGGTCTTAGGATTGCCAAACACCTTTGCTTCCTTGCAATACTGGTGGAAGTGAACTTGGGAGGCACAGTTCATTGGAATAATATTTGTTGCAACTGTACTTGGATGTTCCATCATCTCTAACTAAGGTTAGAGGTCGTCTCCATATTCTCTCTTATCTGATAAGGTGGATTGGTCCTTAATGCAAAAGTTGCTAAAGGGCCATTACCAATGACAGTCCTGGACAACCAGGGTCTTGGGAGGGGGTTAGACTAGATACAGACCTAACAATTCACATTTTTGGCACCAACTGGCCACTTACAGGCTTGAACCTCTGTTTTCATTCTTGTGGGCCTGAATGCAAAAGATGCTGATTAACATTATATGGTGTTGGATGTTTTTTATTTTGGGAAAAAGGTTTAGTAGTTGGGTCAAATAGTGGGATTCCATACAATGCCTGTCATATTTCTTCCCCTCTGGAGAGATGACATGGCTAATCTGATCCATCAACCAAATAAGGTACCCTCTGGATTAGCCATCTCTCTCTCGCTCTCGATTCTCAGGATTACCCAATTATTCAATCCTATAGGCTGCATTAGCCCTGTACCCCACCTTTTGTAAGTGTTCGCCACAGTTAGTATAGACTATTGAATGTTTCAGTATCTTATTGTTAAACTTCCCCTAAAACAAGGCTTTATTCTGACAATGTAGCAAGGGTTTTGGAGCTCAAATTTGGCCCATTGATAGAGCAGAGTGGGAGGAATGTGTTGGGCCATTTTGGACCTTGAACTAGTTTTCAAGCAGAATATTCCTTGGTTGTTAGGTCTTTGCTAAACAATCCAACCAGCACATCCACCCCCTTTATTTTATTTTTGACAAATGTGTGTACTGTATTAAACTGCAGAAGGAAAGGAGCCAAGTCATACAAGTCTTATCTGGTCTATAACTCATGATTTAATGTACAGTATATATGGCCTTGAACAGCATAATTAGATGGGAAGATAATGTTTTGTTAGTGATCACATTCAAAGAAGATAATCTTCGATTTACAAAAATAACAAATGATCAAAAGTTCAGTTGGTGAGTCGCTTGGGTGGCATTCAGTAGCACTGAATTGATCACTGAACTCTGATTTTTTTTCTTCTTTCAGATGTTTGACACTGATATTTAGTATATATATATATATATATATATATATATATATATATATATATATATATATGATCATATTTTCTTACATGAGCAATTAATTTTTTTTATCGGTTAGGCATTTTCACATTACTCCTTGTGTTCAACCTTTTTTGTGCAATTTTCTTCTTTGTTTTGGTGGCAATGACTTCTCATTTTGAGCATGTAAAAAAAATACTGGCAGTTATTGTACTAGTTATGATGCATATATCATTGTAATTTTGATTTAATCTTTTATTTTTCTCCTAATTCATTTATTGTTCAGCCTGTGGTGGATGCATTTGATCCAAGGTTGTTGGTATCACCAGCCATATCCCACACAATTGACTTCACTTCTGTAAAGGTATAATTGGCTCTTGGAATAGATCTGCTTTCCACTTGAAAGGAATCTTTTAGGCTCTTTTTTTTTTGTTTTTTAATCTCTGTGTTCCCTTTGTCACTTTGTGGAATCTTTTGTTTCTTGTCTGAAAATGTTTCTTCAGAATAGTGCCAACCTCTCATTTAGCCATGCACCTTCAAAGCACTACCGGATTCTCATCTAAGACATGCATATTCAGAACAAACTCCTACTCCACCCCTGCACCCCTACTAAAAAAATGGCATAGATCCTCCTCTGTCAAACATTTCTCTTGACTCTTCCCTTGTCTATCCCCTTGAGAAAAACAGCTGTCTTGTCCATGTATATTCAAAGAGGAAATTTTTTGCTTCTCAATACATGTCTGTTCATATTTTCTTCAATTCTGTAGGAAGAAGAGCTGTACGAAATTGATATCCCACTTAGTTTCATTGCCTCTGGGGGCACTAGAGTGCATGGGCTTGCCTGTTGGTTTGATGTATTGTTTAATGGGAGGTAATCATGAAGCCTTTCTTTGTAAGTCTCTTTTTTTGCAGCTCCTTTGTGCTTTTTATTCTTGTAATCATCCAACTGGTTTAATCTGCAGTACTGTACAAAGGTGGCTTACCACTGCTCCTGGTTCACCTACAACACACTGGTACCAACTACGTTGCATTCTCTCTCAGCCAATATATGTTATGGCTGGCCAAGAAATTACAGGACGGTTTCACATGGTTGCTCATAATGCTCAGAGTTATACTATATACCTAACCATGTCAGGTTGGAGAATTTGTTATGCTCTTTGTTTGTACTGTTTTGGCATTGATGAAGGGTTGCATCAATAACTAACATGTAAGTTACTTCTAAAAGCTAAAATGTATGGTGCTGGTGCTGATCAAGGAGGAATACTTCAGACTTCTTCATGCAAATTTGATCTAAAAGAACCATATTATCGAATGTCACAACCACAGGCATACACATGGTCCCAAGATCAGCAGCCACATCAACTAGGTCATGCACAGGTTTGGCTCCTGTCACATGTGACTTTGTAGGCATTAAACTCTCATTATATGTTGCAAATGTTTGGTTTGGGAATGCCATATGCATCATGGGGCTTGAAGCAGAATCCTCCCAGGGTGCAATCACCCTAGTCTTGTACTTGTCATCAATGGTAACCTTTTAAAACGTGCCAGACAACACTGCTAGTTACCATCACTCCTACCTAGGGCTGTGAATATGTCAAGCTTTGCCAAGCTGGTTGTGGGATCCTAGACTAATAATTAGTCTCAGGCTTGGTTTTGGCTCATTTTGAGCCTATGGTGATGAGATGAGACTTTGCCTACTAAGTATTTGCCAGGTTTGGGCTTGTCACAGCCTTGTATTAGCCTGTTTAAATCAAGATTTTGTTAAGCCTCTTCAATTACTAATGTATACCTAACAATTGAGGCCCAGAATTATTGTTTTACTAAAAGAAAGAAGAATAAGCCAACTAGCCAAGCTTAAACGAAGCGAAACTGCCCTAAGCTAGCTTGGCTTACTTATACAGCTCTTAGCTCTAACTCAGGCCATGTTCAAGTTTGTTTCTGGAATATTAGATTTTAGCTGATAACTGAAAGCCCTGTTTGGTTGTACTTTTCAAAGTATTTTTTATACTTTTGAAAGTATGAAAGTACAAGGTTGCGTTTGTTTGATGTTTTTTACTTTTAAAAAGCACGAAGTAGAAGTATAAAAACCAATGTTTAGAGAACCAATCCAGTCATAGAGCTGGATAAGGGAGAGGTTCACGTGTCATTGGTTCAACCGGGGTTGAATCGTGATGATGTGGCATATATGTATATATATTATGGGTTATATAAATATTATATATAATATATTTTACAACTTTTAATATACTTAAATATGGTGGATGGATGGCAATTTCCCTAATTTTTAAAGCAAACAACCAAGGTTCAAGTCTCTTTATTTACATTTTCTTTAAAATATGTGTGTAATAAAGTAACATATACAATAAAAAGCCATTAAATAACACAAGCAAAGAGGTGGATTAGTGGTAATTAAGCAATATATGAAAATAAGAGGTCACGGGTTCAAGTCTTGTTACACTCATTTTAGAAATTCAATTACTTAGTGACCTAGGCGGTTTCATGAAACCGGGACCGGTTTTCCTGTTAAATCGGATGGTCAGCCGATTTTCATCGGTTTTTAGACATGGCCCAGAGTCACGGTTCAAGCGGTTTGATCGTCCGGTCCGGTCTGGTTCTCTAAACATTAAAAAAAACACAAAAAGAATGGAGTCGGTTTTTGATACTTTCTAAAACATGTGCACCAACCACACGTGTAATGCTTATAAAGAAGAGTCAGAAGGAAAGAGGAGTGGGAAGGAAGATTGAAGGAAGTAAGGTATATTTGAGGAAGAAAGGAAAGCAAAGCGAGTTAGAGAAGCTTAAGTGTGGAATAAATTATGAGAAGAAGGAAAAGAGGAGCCTGAAAAGAAAGAGGGGAATACTAGGCAGCTTTTGATAAGGGGTCACAAGAAGGTTGAAATGAAGATAATTGGCTGGAATGTAAGAGGTCTTTGAAGTGCCAAAAAGATGAGGGCAATGAAGAATACTATTAGAAAAGAAAGACCAGCTATGATCTTGATTCAAGAAACCATATTATCAGAACTGAATAGAAGATGGATAAGAAGTATTTGGGGAGCCAGGGGCCTAAGATGGTCGTATGCCCCATCATGGGGAGCCTCAGGAGGGATTTTGACCATTTGGAGGAATGAGGAAAGGGAATGTGTGGAGGAATTGATTGGGAGAGAATGGGTGGTAACCAACGTATATGGTCCTAACTCCTATAGAGACAGGGAGGCTTTTCGGGAGGAGTTATGTGCTATTAGGGGAATTTGGGAGGGACCATGGTGTGTGGGAGGTGATTTCAATGTCATCAGATATTCGGGGGAAACAAAGAACCCGAATCAAGGAATCACTACCAACATGAGGAAGTTTAATAGCTTAATTGATTCCTTTGAATTGAGTGAACCTCTGATGCTACCGGTGGACTATACTTGGTCAAATTTTCAATGCCCCCCAACCTGTTTCGAACTGGATAGGTTTCTCATTACTCTTGATTGGGAAGAATTGTAGGGCTCAATAGTAGTGAAAGGGCTACTTAGGGTTATTTCAGATCAATGCCCCATTTCCATTGAAAAGGAACTTCCAGGGGGCAGCCCTACTCCATTTAGATTTGAAAATGTGGTTTAAGGATCACACATTTAAGACCAGATTGAAGGATTGGTGGTGGGAACTCAAACCTTTGGGGAGTATGAAAATATTAAGCTTTGCTAGGAAATTAAAGAGGCTAAAAGGGAAAATAAAAGAATGGAATAAAGAGCATTTTGGGAGGGTAGAGGAAATAAAAGATAACATAGTGAGGAAGATTGAGGAGCTAGACAAGAAAGAGGCTATCAGAATTTTATCAGAAGAAGAGAGAGAGGATCGATGGAAAATCAAACAAGATTTGGAAGAGATATTAAGGAAGGAGGGAATCTGTTGGAGATAGAAATCAAGGTGTTAATGGTTTGTTGAAGGAGATGGTTACACTAAGTTTTTCCACGCAATTGCAAACGGAAGGAGAAAGGAAAATCTAATCCTTAGTGTGGAGGAGGGGGGGGGGGGTCAGGAAGTAAGAGAGAGCTAGGAGATCACAAGGATCTTTGTAAACCACTTCAAGGAAATTTTCACAAATTCAAGCAGGGCGACTTTAGAGCTACCAAAAATGGAAGGGGATAGGCTTTCAGAAGAGCATTCTCTTTTTTTTTTTGAAAGGAATTTTACTTTGGAAGAAATCAAGGATGCAATCTTCTCCATGGAAAGATCTAATGCCCCTAGGCCAGATGGATTTTCAATGGCCTTATTTCAAGAATGTCGGGATTGGCTGAAAACTGATATTCTAGAAGTGTTCAATGAATTCATTCTCAAAGGAGAGAGGTGTCTCGAGGGGTGAATGCCACTGTTATCACTTTAATTCCGAAGAGGGAGGCCAAAACTCCTAAAGATTATAGGCCAATTAGCCTTGTTGGGAGTGTATACAAAATTATTTCAAAGGTTCTCTTAGAAAGGATCAAGAAAGTGCTACCCTCGATCATCTCACCTTTCCAAGGTGCCTTTGTGGAAGGAAGGTAAATTGTGGATCAAATTTTAGTGAGTGTGTTGCCGAAAAAAGAAAGGGTAGAGGAAAAGGGTTGGTGTGTAAAGTGGACCTAGAGAAAGCTTACGATATGGTTAACTGGGAAATTCTTCAAACGTTAGAAAGCTTGGGTTTTGGAACCAAATGGAGATCTTAGATTAGAGGATGTTTAAATTCTGTCCATTACTCAATTCTTATTAATGTAGTGAAGGATTTCTTTCCGGTTGAGAGAAAATTAGGCAAGGAGACCCCTTATCCCCTTTTCTCTTCACTCTAGTGGCTGAGGTGTTAAGCAGAATGGTGGCGAAAGTTGATTTCCAAGGACTGATTAGAGGGTGGAGGATAGGTAGGAATCAAGTGGTTGTTACCTACCTCCAATTTTGTAGATGATACAATCCTTTCTTGTGAGGGAGGTGATGAGGAAGGAGTGGTAAACCTAAAGTTGCTATTGGATAACTTTGAGGGGCTGACTCCATAGATTCGCAGAGATTTTGGGGTGTGAAATTAGAAGTTGGCCAATTAGCTACTAGAGTTTACCTTTATGAGGAAACCCTAGATTAGAAGGGTTTTGGAAACCAATCATTGAAAGATTTTTTAGGAAGCTAGCTTTGTGGAAGAGGAATTATATCTCTCTAGGTGGAAGGATAACCTTGACTAGAGCCACTTTGGCGAACCTCCGTATTTACTTCCTTTCAACCTTTAGAATACTCTGTAGAGTAGCAAGGGAACTTAGAGAAATACATGAGAGATTTCCCCTGGGACCCAAGAGAGGAGAGGAAGGTTCACCTGATTAATTGGGATCAAGTTAAAAAGCCCAAGGATCAAGGGGGGTTTGGGAATAGGAAACCTTTCACTTAGGAACTCAGCTCTGCTAGGAAAGTGGCTGTGGAAATTCCTTTTTGAGAGTGATAGATTGTGGCACAAAGTCATTTAGAGTTTTCATGGTTTGGATGGAAATGGTTGGGATGCAAAAGTTGCCCCTCATGTTTCTTCAACGTCTCCTTGGAAAGCAATTTATGAAATCTACCCTACCTTCCTTAATTCCATTTGACTTGATGTGGGTCAGGGCAATAAAGTTCATTTCTGGAAAGACCTTTGGGTGGGAGAAATCTCACTTAAAGATCTTTTTCCTGACCTCTATACTTTGTCAAATTTTAAAGGGGAAATTGTATGTAATTTGGGAACACCTGGTCCAAATGGGGTCAATTGGAATCCGGGTTTCAGAAGGGGCCTCAGGGAAAATGAACGTGACTCTTCAGTTCAGTTGTTAGATCTAATAGGACAAGTTCACTTGGACCCATCCTTGGAAGATTCCAGAATATGGAAAGGCTCTTTAGATGGCCTCTTCTTGTGTTTTTCCTTTTTTAGTGTTATTGCTTCACCTAGCATCCCAGTTGGGGATTTCCCTATGAAAGAAATTTGAAGTAAGCCTATCCTCCCAAAAATTCAAGCTTTCTGTTGGGAATTTTCCTTGACAAGGTAAATACTTGTGATATGTTACAGAGAAGAAGGCCTTTTGCTTGCCTTTCTCCTCACATGTGCTCCCTTTGTAAGGAAAGTGGTGAGTCCCTAGTACATCTATTATTATCTTGTTCCTCTGTGCATCACATTTGGGAATTTTTTTGTACTCTCTTTGGTTGCAGGTGGGTTTCCCCTCAAGATGTTGTAGGACTTTTCAACCGAGACTTCTTGAGCCAACCAAAGAAAAGAGAGAAGGTTATGTGGAAAGCTATGAAGGCAACTATTTGTTAGGTGATTTGGGAAGAAAGGAATAACAGAATATTCTTGGAGAAGAGTAGAACAATGGAGGAGGTAATCAACACCATTAAAGTTAAAATAGCTCATTGGGTAAAATCTTTGCATTATCTTTCAAGACTTCTTAGTCACCGACATTCTAAGATCTTGGACAAAAGTAGCACAATCCTCAAGAGTGAAAGAGAAAGTAAGGATGGAATGGAAACCTCCAGAAGGCAACATGGTTAAATTGAATTTTGATGGAAGCTCTCTTGGAAATCTGGGACTGTAAGGTATTGGAGGAATAATCAGAAATTCTGAAAGGAGAATATTAGTATTGTTCTCTGGACCGGTTGGCATTGGCAACTCTCTAAAAGCTGAGTTAATGGCATTGCTACAAGGGCTAAAGATAGCTAAGCAGCTAGGACTGAGGCATATTGAGGTTGAAGGGGATTCAAGGTGATCATCTCTTGGGCTAAAAACAATAAAAGTACTCCATGTGGACTTTCAAACAAGTGATAAGGGAAGTGGAAAAGGTTGCAAAGGAGGTAGAGGCTGAATTCAAATGGGTTAGGAGTGCAAATGGGCTAGCTGATTATCTTGCTAAACAAGGGGCTTTGAGGCAACAATTGTTTTGGGCTGCAATGTAAAGTGGGACAGAAATATGTACTAGTGTGTGAGCATTAATCCCCCATACACAAAGCTGTAAAACTTTAATCTAATCCTAAATTCAAATAAAGTTCTCTTTTTCTGATAAAAAAAATGTGGAAGCATATATGAATGCCAAGTGGAAGCATAGGCACATTAATGTATTCAGTGATTTGTGTGCCATGTGGCATCCATGTATCATTGCCTTACCTTCAGATGCCACATGGCATCTTTATATCTTGCGATGTAGCATCCACATGTTATTGACTCAACATTCATAAGCCATGTGGCAGCATATATTATCATTGACATCCATCTATTCTGCCAACATGAAATATATTATAATTGACATCAAATGCCTTGTGACATCCATGTATGCTACAACATGGCATCCACATGGCATTGACCCCATGTTTAGATGCCACATGACATTCACATGTTATTGACATGTGTGTGTGCCATGTTGCATCCATATATGATGCCACGTGGTATTCACACACACACAAAAAAAACATATTGTTGTATCTAAACACCAATATTTACTTTTACTTTGAAAAACATGTTTTGGAAAAATTTTCATCCAAATGGTTTTCAAAGTATAAGTACCAACATTTACTTTTGCTATGTGCTTTGTACGTTGGTACTTTTGCTATGTGCTTTGTACTCTTAAAAGTAAAAGTGCGAATTACTACCAAATAAGGCCAAAGCTTTTATTATTGCTTACAAAATATTTAAAATTTAGTCATTATAGATTCAAGTTATGTAGGATATCCTTTTCAACCCCATGGTTTCTTTGAGGTGTCTCTTGGTAAAGGATTTTAGTTGTACCTAAGGTTCAAAATTTTAATACAGCTCAATACACCGGTAGGGGCGCATCGGACTGTATCGGGGCTCGCTCCCCTATTTTTTTAGTTTTTTTTTTAAACCCGGTTCAGAGGGGTTGGTTTAAGGCCTGTCTACCCCCTGAACCGGGTTAAACCCCAAAACACCTCCTGCAGGGGCGTATCGGGAAGCCCCCGATACATTCGATATGGCCCGTTACATATCAAAATTTTGAATCTTGGTTGTACTATCATTTCTACCCATTGTTAAATTTGCAGTGCATGTACTTTGTCTTATTCTCACATTTTTCTGAGGTGTCTCTTGAGTTTAAAGCATTTCTTTATAATTTTGTCTTTGCAATGTGCATTTATCTCTACTCTAGGCTTTTCAATTAGTACTATTTTGTCAATAAACAACATTTGGCACAATAACCAGCATGTAAACTTAATAGAATTGAATTCAGTCAAAGCGGGCCACCTCTCTTATGCTATGAACCGGTGTTGGGCGGGCCAAATACTAAACCGAGCGGTAATGTAAAGTACCCATGTGCGGGCCACTTTTCATCTGCTGATGTGGCGAAGAAGTTTAAAGGACAGAATAGGCGAAATGCATGGTCCGAGCTGCTTAAAATGATGGGCGGGTCGACCATTAAACCGAAAGGCATTTTAAGTGAACCACATGATAACTTAAAGCCTCACATGGGTCGGGGCAAGGGTTTGGAATAGGTAGCGATGGCAGATCGAAAATTCAGTCTATCATCTTCTTCATTCGCGAGTTTTGCTGATGAGAAGTTGCAGCGGCGGAGAGAAGGAAAACAGGGTGGTCTGCAATGGATGCCTCGCGGAAATCTAGAGAATTGTAGCTCAATGCAATGTTTCTTAGAGAAACCGAATCCATGGTATACAAGAGAAAGAAACAAAGAAAGAGAGGAGGTGGACGAAGGCTGGGTGTGATGTGGATGAGATGGGTTTGCTGAACTGTGCGTATTTTTTTCAGGGGGACTTGGAGGAGAAATGGATGTCTAGTCCAGACGGCCAGGAAGGTCTGGTAGGTGGTGGAAGCAAGCTTGGGTCTTGTGAAGCAAATGGGGATAAAGAGAGTAGCCGGAATAACCCACTCCCAAGATTACAGATTGTACGGGGCACAAAAGAAGGGGATAAACGGGAGAACCTGAGGCAGAGCAGGAATATACTAATAAGGGGTGAATCAAGGGTAGAGAGGAGAGTTAGCCATGTTGTCCAAAGGACAAAAACGCTTCCCAACCAACCCAGGGAGACAGTTATAGACCAATCCTCTGAACAAGGAAGGAAGGCTGGGTATAATGTCCTGTGTACTTTCCTAACTTGCCAATCAAACCCAGGTAATCTTGTGAATTCTTTTTGTGCTACTAATGTTGCTTCTGCGTCTTATGTGCCAGATTCTGCTCCCTTTCCGAGTCCAACGGATCGTGAATGTGTAGCCAGCCAAGATGGTGGGTCTTATAAAGTTATGGAGAAGGGATTGATGGATTGTGAGGAAATGATGGAAGGAAGATATAGGAATGTGAAAGTATGGGAAATTATTGAAAAAATATTCAGTGAAGTTGAACAGAACATGATGAGGAGGAAGGATTTATAGGAGAGAACAGGGGAGGGATCAGTTTAGAGGGGAGAAGGAGAGGTGGGGAGAAATGGAGAGGAATATATAGACAGAACAATGGTGGAGGGATCTAACAGAGAAGATCTGATAGCAGACTTTGTGGGGAAGCTAGGATGTAGAATGGAAGATTTAAATGGGTTGAAGAGTGGCCTATAAAAGAAGAAGAAGGAATTCAAAATAAAGAAAAGAAAATTGAGTGAAGTTGAGAGACTGAAAAGAGATGTGGAAGGTGATAAGAGTTTTGGGGTAAAAGGAGATAGAAGGAAAGGGGAAGTAGTGGTGAGTTGAAGTAGGGAGCTAAGGAAGGAGTGAATATGAAGATAGTTGGAATGTGAGAGGCATAGGAAGTGCGAGGAAATGAGCTACGATTAAAGAGGTACTAAAGAGGTTTGACCCATACATTGTTTTAATGCAGGAATCCAAGAGAATGGAGTTTAATAATAGATGGGCAAGGAGTGTTTGGAAAGCTAGAGGAATTAGCTGGGTGGCTACTCCCTTTTGAGGTGCTTCAGGGGGGATGGTGACAATGTGGAAGAGGGATACAGTTGAAGGATTGGAGGAACTAATTAGAAAATACTTAGTATCACTGAAGTTCAAGCAGCAAGAGGATGGGTTTGTGTGGGTGCTCACAAATGTTTATGGACCAAATGACTATAGAGAGAGAGAAGAATTATGGGAGGAGATGGCTGATATTAGAGGGCTCTGGGATGGTCCTTGGTGTGTGGGTGGGGACTTTAATGTGATTAGATTCATGGAGGAAAACAATAATACCAATCAAAGGGTGACAACTAGTATGAGGAAGTTTAACTGGTTTGTGGATACATTTCAACTTAGAAAGATACCTTTAGCCCACAGAACATTCACTTGGTCAAATCTCCAATTGAATCCCATTTGCTCCAAGTTATATAGTTCCTGTTCTCTTTGGATTGGGAAGAACATTGGGGGAACTTAGATTCTAGAGCTCTTCCAAGATTGACCTTTGACCACTGGCCTATAGTGATTAGCAAGGTGCAAAGGTGGAATGGTGGACCCTCCCCTTTTAGGATTGAAAATATGTGGTTATCTCATCCTGGTTTCACTGAAAGAGTAAGGGAATGGTGGAATGAGTGTAATCCAGGGGTGAAATGGGAAGGGATGAGGTTCCATAAGAAATTACAATTTCTGAAAGCAAAGATCAAGGAATGGAATCAATTGGAGTTTGGAGGGCTTGAAGAAAGAAGAGAACTTTGATGGACCTACTTGAGAGCTTAGATGAGAAAGAAGAAAGGGGAGATTTTGGAGAGGTAGACAAGGAACAAAGAAGAGGTTTGAGAAGACAATTAGATGACTGCCTACATAAGGAGGAAATAAGTTGGAGGCAGAAATCTAGATGTAAATGGTTGCAAGAGGGAGATAGGAATACCGGGTTCTTTCATTCTTTGGCTAATGGGAGGAAGAGGAGATTGCAGGGGCCCTTGTAGGACATTTTAAATCTATTCTAAGAAGGCCTGTGAATAGGGGGTGTGGTTAGTAGGTTTGGACTGGCCAGATGTAGGGGTTATATAACAGGAGGGGGTTGGAAAGAAGGTTTGAGTTGGAAGAAATTAAGGAGGTTGTATTCTCTATGGATAGAACAAAATCTCCAGGTTTGGATAGTTTCACAATGGCTTTTTACCAAGACTGCTGGGTTTCATTGAAAGGTGATCTGTTGATGGTGTTTGAGGAATTTCACAGGAGAGGAGTGGTTAACCGGGGTGTGAACTCCACCTTTCTAGCTTTGGTTCCGAAAAGGAAAGATACATCCCATCTAGAGGATTTCAGGCCAATCAGTTTGGTAAATAGCTTGTACAAAATCCTTGCAAAGGTTTTGTCTCTGAGATTGAAGGAAGTATTGCCTGATATCATTACACCAAATCAATGAGCCTTTGTGAGTGGAAGACAAATTACAGATCAAA
The DNA here is from genome assembly GCF_000365185.1 of Nelumbo nucifera. The sequence goes on along the minus strand of NW_010729096.1, from coordinate 5,893,267 downwards.
TCCTAATTGCGAATGAGAGTGTTGAAAATGTCAGAAAGGATGGAAAGAAGGGTGTGGTATGTAAGTTGGATCTGGAAAAGGCATATGATTTGGTAGATTGGGATTTTTTAAGGAGAGTTATGATCAATTTTGGATTTGGGGCTAGATGGTGCAAATGGATTATGGGCTGTGTTCGGAATTGTCATTATTCTATACTTGTGAATGGGATAGTGGTAGATTTCTTTCCAGTGATTAGGGGTATAAGACAAGGGGATCCCCTATCTCCATTCATGTTCACTTTGATTGCTGATGTTCTGGGGAGATTGACTTATAAAGTAGACTCTAGGGGTGTCATTAGAGGATGGGGAGTTGGAAGGGAGGAAACCACCCTCACCCATCTATAGTTTGCAGACGACACAATTCTGTTTTGTGAAGGGGGAAACTTGGAATATATTAGGAACATGAAATTGGTGATATTACTTTTTGTGGGTGTGAACTTGGAGGAGGGAGAGATTAGGGAGAGTGCAGAAGAGCTAGGGTGTGAGGTTTCAGGATGACCATTGAATTACTTGGGGTTACCTTTGGGTGATAATCCAAGGAGGGAGAGTTTTTGGAATCCGGTGGTAGAAAGATTTGAGAAAAGACTTGTCTCTTGGAAAAAGAATTACCTCTCTCTTGGAGGTAAGATGACACTGATTAAGGCTACTCTAGCATATTTACCCATTTATTTCCTTTTAGTGTTTAAAATCCCAGTAAATGTTGCTAACAGATTGGAAAAGATGATGAGAGACTTCCTTTGGGAGCCAGGTGAGGAGAAGAGGGACCATAGGGTAAGTTGGAAGGTGGTAACCAGGAGTAAAAACAGTGGTGGGTTAGGGCTTGGAAATATTAGAGAAAGGAATTTGGCTCTTCTAGGGAAATGGTTGTGGAGATTCCCACTAGAGAAGGAGAAATTATGGGCTAAAATAGTGGTAAGCATTCATGGCTGGAACTTAACGGATGGGATGTTGGAATCCGTGCTAGGACCATAAGCGCTTCGCCTTGGAAAGCCATTCATGATATTTTACCAGCCTTTTCCCCTTTTATTAGGTATGATTGGAATTCAGGTACTTCCATAAAATTCTGGGAACAAACTTGGGTGGGGAATGCCTCTCTAAAGGATCAGTTTCCTTCTTTGTATGCTCTATCTGTTTTGAAGAATGAGCCAGTTTCTTCTTTCCTTACCCTCTCCTCCTCTAGTTCCGGGTTTGGTTGAAATCTGGGTCTACGAAGAGCTGTGAGAGATTCAGACCTTGACAGTATTTCGAGTCTCCTCCAACTTCTTGATGATGTTTTCTTAGGCCCTGCTAAGGAAGACTCTAGAATCTGGATTCCCACCCCTACTGGCTCCTTTTCCTGCACCTCATTCTTTAAAGTGTTAGCCCAATCCACCAGTCCTGTAACCCATCCCCCTTTTCCTGTTAATGAGGTTTGGTGTAGTTTTTGCTGGGAAGCCTTTCTGAAAAGAATCAACACTAGTGATTTGCTCCAAAAGAAGAAACCCAATACCTGTTTGTCCTCTCATTGGTGTGTTCTTTGTAAAGTTGATGGGGAAACTGGTTTTCATCTACTGGTGTTTTGCCAATTTGCAAAATCTATTTGGGAGTGGGCTCTCTCTTTGTTTGGGTGTACTTGGAATTATCTATCAAACTTGCAAAGTCTTTTCGCTCCTTTTTTCAGGTGGCATATGAAAAGGGGAAGAACGTCGTGGAGAGGACTGAGGGCAGCAGTCTGTTGGTCCCTATGGGAAGAAAGAAATTCCAGGATTTTCTCGAAAGCAGAGAGAAGTGCTGAAGATCTGAGGGCTTTGATCCATATAAGGGCTGTACATTGGATGAAATCCCTAGAGCTATTCAAAGATTATACAGTGGATGATATGCTGAGAAAGTGGGGTGAGGTTGCTAGCTGTACCCAGACTAAGATAGTAACGAGTGTCTTGGACTCCCCCACTTGCGGGTTTCATAAAACTAAACTTCGATGGTAGTAGCAAAAGGAACCCTAGATCTTTAGGGGTTGGGGGTGTTTTCAGGGATGAGAATGGGGTTGTTTCTGCCATGTACTCAAGCCCGATTGGAGTGGGTGACTTTCTCAGAGCTGAGATCCAAGCAGTTATGGTTGGAGTTCAGAAAGGAGACCGGTTCTGCTCCTCACACCTTGCGCCTCACATGCACATCCTACCATGCATTGAGAATATCTTCCGTACTTATTAATTATTATTCACAGGAGATGTTCCCAATGCATGGTGGATGTGCATGCGAGGCGCCCATTTGTGAGGAGCAGATCCCGTCTCTTCAGAAAACTAGGGAGATGGATATCAGGAAACTCATAATTGAAGGGGATTTGGAGGTGGTGGTAAGTTGGCTGAATAAAGATGACAGTGGTTTATGGAGTTATAGCAATGTGAGGAGGAAATTCAGATGGCTGACTTGAGAAATGGAAGTTAAATTTAGATGGGTTAAAAGATCAGCTAACTCTTTTGCTGATGGGTTAGCTAAACAAGGGGTGGGCAGGGTTTCAATGTTCTGGGCACAGATGTAATTTAATTTTTCTTTTTTCATTTTTCTCTCTCTCTTGCTTCCTTTCTTGGGGATCAAGCTATTTTTGGAAGATAAGAAAGTTTGTCTTCCTCTTTGTAATTCTATTGTGATAATTAATGAATTGTGTTATTGATAAAAAAAACCAGCATGGGAACTTGTTCTATTACTAGTGTAGGTGCACCAATACACATGCAGAAAGAATCCCAGAAAGAGATTGAAAGTAGTAACTGATAACAATAACCAAGCTGGAATAGATGTTTAGTCTACGGATTACAACCCAAAAATAGTTCCTTTTGATATATGCTGAAAATCAATGTAATAATTCTTAAATTGATTGAAAAGCAGACTTATATACTCAAACCTATACCAATAAACAAGTCATTAAAACCATCAAAACAGGATTGCATAGTTTGATGGGCAGAGTTACCCATAGATTCACATGGGTAACTGAAAACTGCAAGACATAAGTTGACTGAAAACTGAAAAGTTCCAATCTGCGAACAACCCATCACTACCTTGGACGTTTCTTGCATTTGTTTGTGATGACCTGAATGTTCTTGATTAATGCTACTGCCTAACCCAAAAACAAGACTACCTTCACTACCGTTTTCATCTTCAAGATTACCTTCCAGTATGTATAAAGGGTTGCATAGGTCATCTGGAATCTGAAAATGGGCCACTACGTACTCTTGTCACTGCAATGCTTGTGAGAAGTCTTCAATTATATGCCTCATCTCAAACATCTCAGCTTTCTGGAACTGAATTACTCTGCCTTCATGACCTCCAAACATAGTTCACAAGGCTAAGCATTAGGGGGACACCCAAAGTTCAAAGTACCAATACGTATCGGCCCATATCGACCGATACGTATCGTGCCGATGGCTTACCAATACGCCCCTCCAGGGGTTGTATCGGGTCAGCCACCAGTTCAGAGGGTAGCCGGGCTTTAAACCGACCCCTCTGAACCGGTTTTGAAAAAAAAAATAAAACTAAAAAAATGTACCGACATAGGCCATATTTTGGAACCTTGGGGACACCATGTTGAGTAGTTGCCTAGGTGATGGGTTTTTTTTATATAAAAAAACATGAATACTAGGATAGTTTCTCTAGGTTCCATTGAAACTAGCAAGTAGCAACAACCATTAATTAGTAATTATCTATAATTTTCATAAAAAAGTATAAACTTTATATTAGAGTTTAAAAAACAAGATATACATGAGAAGAAGAATGTATTGATTGGACAGAATTAAGTTCTTTGCTTATTGGGTCAGGCTTTGATGTCTTTGAGGGTTAAATACACCAACATGTGTGTTGATTGAACCCTAACAAATAAGAAAATGATAAAAAAGTGAATATTTTAGTTTAATAATTAGAAAATAATAAAAATTGAATATTTTAGTTTGATGATAAGAAAATAATTTAAAACTAGAATATAAACCCACAAAATGAATAAGCAAGGAATAACCCCCTTACTAATGTTGTTTATTCATTCATCATAATAAAAAATATTTTTGGAATATAATTAAAATTATAAAATCATTTTTATGGGGATTAAGAAATGAAGAAATCAAAGGTGGCTCATAGAATCAGGAATGCAAAATGTTTAACATCACATTAGCTAATTGAAATAATGCAATTGGGAAAGAAATGAATAAATCAAAAGATTGACATGATATGCTTTTTAAAACATTTAGTTTACAATAGGCTGTTATTCTATGTATTTTATTTTGAGCTAATAGGCTTTTTAAAACATTTATTTTTAAAATTATTAAATTAATATTATTTTTAATACTTCCTTAATATATTTTGAATTTTTTACATTTTTGCATTTTTTTTTTGAAATTTGTGCCTTGTGCCTTGCACCTCGGGCACAAAATGGCCTTTGCACGTTTTTTCTGCGTTGCACTCTTGAAACACTGCCTCATCTAAAATTTCCCAAAATGACGAACTGACGGATGGGGGTTTAAGCCGAGATCGGATTCAGTGCTCACACCGTTCACAGGTGTGAGCATGGTCTTATGAGGGCCAAATCCGATTTCGTTTAAGCCTTATCTGTGATCTTGATAGAAGCTGTAATTTGGCAATTTGGCATATTAAAGGTGTTTTTCATAAACAAGTGGATTCTCACCGTTGCCTCTGCATCACTATTCATCAGCATTTCCTGATTTTGTTTCATATACGATGGTTTTCATGATTTTCCGTAAGTTCTTGGCAGTATAAATTGCTCAAAAAGTAGATATACGTGATTTCTATTAAGATATCTCAAGGCTGGAATCACCTCAACCCTTCACAGGATATACCCATTGAATCTCAGGAAGCGGACCTTGCGGTTGAAGTCGAACTGGCTTAGCGCTGCCATCAGAGGTTTAAGCTTGGGAGGCTGGTATTGCTTCTGTTTCAGAGCCGGTCATATTTGTAATGTATACTTGCTTTCTCCCTCGGGCGTATAATTCCCGCGCTCTGGTTCTGGTGGCTGCCCTTGTAAATTATATATAATTCTTTTTATGGTTGTTGCTGGGTGGGTGCTTGATGTTTCAATTCATTGTCATAATGAAACTCAAACCAAATAATTAATCAGTTATGAACCAACTTTCTCCATTTCCTATGTTATTTGCCACCCGGAGCTGTAGTTGTTGCAAAATAGGTACAAAGATGAGTTGATGTTGGTAAGATCATGTTTTTTTTTTCTTTTTTTTCCCAAATGGAATAACATAATTATATTGAGGGTAAAAGACTTAAGGGTCCTTGGTTCACAGTCGGAATTGGAATCGGAATCAGAATCAGAATGGTTCATTTCCTTAAATTGGAGGAATGCCATTCTCAGCAAGAATGGGAATGAGATTCCAATTTCGCCTAACCAAACAGTTGGAATTGAAATAGTCTATTCCGATTCCAGACCCCTATTCCTGCAAACCAATTGGGGCCTGAACTTGATTTTTTATGTAAATACTTGCTCCCCTCATTTTTTAAACATCCCTTATTATTGGCTGATGTCATCACCTTCCCACTTCAAAAATTTAATAAGATCCGTATGAATGTGACGTTGACATTTTTAAAATCCCAAGTTTTCCCCTTCAAGATCCTTTTGGCAATGTTTAACTGAAATCCAAGAAATAGAGATATCTGAATAGACAGGGTCATCAGGCAAGACCTGTCAATTTTGATCTTGTTTCAGTCTTTTAGGTACAATTTAGAGAAGTTACAAGGTTTCTCAATATGTACTGAGAGAGTTGAGCGTGGACGTTTAGTAATAGTTGTTTATCAAAATATTGTCATGTTATTGTCAAATCAACATTTTTTCCATCATATTTATCGGTACACATTGATATTCACAAAAGTGAGTTTTGATTTATGTGTATAACTGTTGGGGGAAGTTTCATTTTAACACTTTTTCCGACGGTTGAACATTTATTCACTGTTCCATTGATGTGGTGTTTAATGCCACCTAATTGTCTATAAACGGATTATCAATTATTTTTCTCAACTTTAAATATAAATCAAATACAAACATTTATTTAATAAACGAAAGTTATGTCAAACACATACATAGTAGCTGTTCATCTATTTCAAAGCCATGATGCATAACGGAAGAAATTGGAATCCTAGGAGATGACCTACCAAAATTTTGATGAATTTAATAATCTTGAAAATACATTTAAGTTTGGATTTGTGTGAGAATCTATTCTCCAATGATCCTAAATCCATTAGGAGTGGGTGCCATTTAACACTCTTATCTTGCTTTAGCACTCAACTGCTCAAGTGGCCCCCATCATATCTAGACTCCCCTATCAAGTATCGACTTGGCTGAAAAATGAGACCCACTTTCAAGACACTTACCAAAAGACAGCACAAGAATGTGATGCATACTGCATACTGGGTTCTATCTCATGAAATAGAAACTAGGGACCCAGTCCCTTCGAATTCACCCATTCTGTACCTCCCCCCCAATGTTCTTTCTTTTGCCTTCTCATTATTGCAAATTCTTTGAAAACTTCAATCTTTTGAATCTAGCTGAAGCCAAGATTTTTGTAAAAAAATAAAAACTATACATATAATTTTTTATTTTACATACAAAAAATTAAGAATTATAAAGATTATTTACTATTATACATAAAAAATAAAAATATTATTATATATATAATAAAAATTATCTATTATATATAGCTATGTATGTATGTATGTATGTATGTATATAAAATAAAAATTATTTATTTATTATACTAGGCTCGTGAGCCTCATGAGATGAATTTCATTGGGCTCGAGCTCGGCTTGATTAGCAAATGAGCCTATTTATCGAGCTCGAGCTCATCTCAAAGCTCGGTTTAAACCGAGACAAGCCAAACTCGAATAGCTCGTGGCCACCCCTACTCTTGCTCTCTTGCTGTTCATGTTGAGTAATAAAAAGAGCTGAAGCATTAGTGAATTAGGGGTGTCAATTGGACTGAATTGGGTCCAATCCGATCCAATCCAATTTGAGTCCATTATAAATGGACCAAGTCCAATCCAATCTGATTTATATTTTGGATTGACCCAATTCAACATCTGGACCGTCCAATCTGTTCAAATAGGTTTTAATTTAGATTGGTTCCAACTCAAACCTAGTCCATTGACACATGCAATCTTATCTTTTATCAGTGGACCAGATATTACTTCAATCCACTTAATCTATGAAGTCTGGACTGGTCTAAGTCAATATGTCTTATTGATTCATCCAATCCATCCAAATTGATTTTGATTTGGACAGAGTCCAATCCAAAACCAAGTCATTGACACCTCTACCACCACTGATTTAATTTTTGACTGTACTAGTCATTCCACTATATTCTAGACTATCCTATCAACTTAGCTAAAAAATGAGGCCCACTTTTAGTTACTTGCCAAAAGATACAAGGCCCATTCTGTGTGCACTTCTCTCTCTCTCTCTCTCTCTGAACAACGTCCTTCCTTTTGCCTTCTCATTATTGCAATCTCTCTCAAAACTTCGATCTTCTGAGTTTCTTTCTAGTTTCTCTGCACAAACAAGAGCTGAAGCGTCAATGCATTAGGGGTGACGGTTCCACCATATCTGTACTCCCCCATCAACCTGGTCGAAAAATGAGGCCCACTTTCATTGAAATAGAAAAATGTGGTGTGTACTGAGGTTCTATCTCATGAAATAGAAATTAGGGATCCAATCCCCTTGAATCCTCCCATGTTGTGACACGTTGAAAAACAGTTCATCAGATAAAGAACGAATCGGCTGTCTAAACTATACAGCCTATGCTGCAAACAGGGCTCTCCTTGTGTGACAGTTCATACAAGCATCTTGTAACAGAATTGATGCCATCGCTTACAAGCGTGTCATGCGGGGATTAAGGAGAGCCTCATTGACAGCCCAAGCTGTCAAAAGCGGACAGCCAAAACTTTCTCCACTCTTATTCATATTAAGAATGACAATAGAGTGGGGATCATATTTTCTGTTCTTGACCCTGATTTTGAAATAAATCCCCATCCCCTGTCTTGATCCTTGTTGAGGATAAAAGTTTCTATCCATCCCCGATCCCCAATGGAGACGGATTCCCCATGAGGATCTGAATGCCAAATCATCAAAAATTTTTTAATTAATTCAAAAATAAATTTACTTAAAATAAAGGAAAAATTTAAAATATAAATAATGTTTTAAATATATATATATATATATCATAAAATTATATTTTATATGAATAATATATATGTATGTATGATTGTATATAATTGGGGTCAGAGTGGGGCAAGGACTTCATTCCCCATTCCCAACCCTGACCAGAGATCCCTATTAATCTCCATCCCTAACCCCATCAAGTTGGGGAGATTGAGTACTTGGCAGGGATGGGAAAATTACCATCCGTAATCCAAATGGCAAGAAAATCAATTGAAAATATCAAAATATGATTAAAACAAAGGGTAAAATAGAAAAATATCCCCTGAAGTTATATCAATCATAATAACTTCCCATGAGGTTTCACTTAAAAAAAAACATGTAGTTACCTCCCTTCCATCTTTGTCCTAGTAATGTGTACTTCAAGGTTACAAAATTAACTTTACAACTTATTTGGGCATCTTTCAATATAATTCAAAATGTCAGAATTGCCCTTCGAGACTTCACTAGACCTAAAATTTTTATAGAGTAAAATTACTTTATTCTTTTCAAATTGACTTGGGGATTTTTTTTATTTAAAAATGAAATGTTCTTTTGGGTGTATTTTAGTAAAATTCCACCTAAATTGATAGATATAAAGGTAAAATGGGTAATTTTGAAAAAAAAAACTAATGCAATAGACCAACATTTTCTGTCCAAGACAATGACAAAGGGAGGTAGCTGCAGGTTTTTTCAATGCTATGGGGGAGGTTTTTGTGAAAGTGAAAATTTGGGGGAGATTTTTTTGATTGTCAGAAACTTGAGGAGAGGTTTTTAAATTTTACCCTTAAAACAAATAGGTTTCAAATGTGATACCGGAAAAACTTATAACCAAACAACTAATATCATAAAGTTGGTAACCAATCAATTGGTATTTATCAAAATTGGGAGGGGTTTTGATTGATCAAAGATCTACTATCATGTGTTTTTGGTGGCGTAGATTTTCCCAAAGGGTTCCACAATAATACAATATGGCAAACATTTGTAACCAAACAATCAATATCATAAAAATCAAAACCAATCAGGTGGCATTTATCAAAAGTCACTTAAGGTTTTGATTAGTAAAATCTCTGAATGCAACGTATCGTTTTTATTTGATTTGAGTTCTATCAAAAGGTTAACGCATGAAAATTGAGCAGAAACGTTGTTAGATCTTTGGACTCCCTAAAGTTCGCTATGATATGGTTTTAGCAAAGGATTAAAACCTGATGAGGGCAGATTTGGCCCTCCACTAACATTGTGACATGTGGCATCTTAGAACAGTTGGATGATACCCCGTTACCATGTAGGCGATGATTTGCCTTGGCTGAAATCTGACCTGGCAACCTACCTCCGCCAACCTGTCGAGTTACCTCCACTGACAAATTGGAGTCCTAGTTGGCGACCTCATTTACAACTTGGGCACCTCGGTAAGGTGGCTAGGAACACCTTGTCCAAGGCTGACCAGTGGTACCTTATCGTTATTGGTCCAAGTGACCTTGGCACAAGGAGCGACCTCCCTTGAGGACTTGTCGACTCGACTAAGGTCCAGGTGGCGACCTGCGAGACGTGTTCGTCGACCTCCTCCGTGTGTGAATCCCATCACTCCCGGGTCTTCCGGAAGTCGGCTCCTGTATCAAATGTTTCGGAGGCACAAAGCTTGGTCTACATGCACCACTACCTCTGAAGACTTTGGCCCGGCCAGCCATGACCTCTTAGAGATCTCGGACGCCGTGCGTGAAGCCCATGCCAAACAATGCCTATATATAGGCCTCACCTCCAACCTCATAAGGTACATGTGCAATTTAGTTCTCGTAGTTCTCTAGCTCTCTAGCTCTTTATCTCTCTTACTTTTAGCTCTTTAAAAAATCTCCAATTTGCTGACTTAAGCATCGTAGTGTCCACCCCGAGTAAAGAAACCTAGCCACTCTAATATCATTTCACTGTAGGTCTCCCAGAAAATTACACAGCTCTCCATTATATAGCTTGACATCCAAGCTATCTTCTAGCTCGGCCTTACTCATCTTGGCATCCGAGTCACATTCCAGCAAGGAATTCTCCAGCTCGATTTTTGAGTCATCAACCACCAGGGATTTGCTAGATTGTGCATCATCAATTGGTGCTGTTTGTGGGAACCACAACAAAAAAGCCAAGTTCTCACCTTCTTTACTCCTACTAAACTCAATGGCTTCTTCAAAAAACAACCATTTTGCTAATGTCAACAACATCAACATGCAAGTCACTAGGGGGCTGGAGCAGGCCAATGTTTAACCAGAACTGCCCTTAGTCACTATCGAGCAATTTATAGTACCATTGGCCCTACTTGGTGTGCATGCAGTACCAAACCCAACTTTCCAGCTATACTAAGTGAACGCCCCTCTCCCTACGGTTGAGTCATCAGCGGTTCCCACGGTGATTGATGCACGACAATTCTATGAACTGGTGCAGTACGTCTGCAACTTGAATCTCCAGATGTGTGCTTGAGAGAAATTTGACGAATTCATGTTGCCATAGAACGACCAACAGTAGCGGAACAATCAACAACAGAACGACCTAAACAACTAGCAGACCGGTGACAGGCACCCCGAAGTGAGGCCGCCCCTGCAGGTCAAGCCCTTCGTGGTTCCCGTGGGAGTTGACGACTAATAGACTGTGGAGCTGCCTTGCCGACCTCAACCCATTCTATATTTGCACTCAATGGTAATCAACCCAGATGAGCCTCGTCAACTCTGTTTTGCGAGGTTGCCTCTATAGGTCGAGCCCTTCGTGGCTTCCGCGGGAATTGGCAGCCAACGGACTGTGTAGTCATCCTTGCGGGTCGAGCCAAGGCTCCTGTGCAAGTTGGCAACTTACAGTTAGTAGAGCTGCCCCCGTAGGTCAAGCTCTCTATGGCTTATCATAGGAGTAGACACCTAGCATCTCTGAGAACTGATGTGGTGTAGCCATGGCACCGACCTACCGTCCAACGCCGACAATGCATGTATCAAAAAAGCTATTACAAGGGAAGAATTTGAACCACTAGCCCGGGTGAGCTTCAATGATCTGGCTCTGATTGTCTCCCAGCTCGAACTGCGAAGCCTCACTACTGATCGAGCCCTTCATGGCTCCTATGAGAGTTGGTAGCTAACTGAACGAGGAACCGACCTCACAGGTCAAACCTTTTATGGTTCCCATGAAAGTAGGCGACCCGCAGATAGTAGAGCCACCCCCTCAAGGTAAGCCCCCCATGGCTCTAGTAGAAGTGGGTGACCAATAGTTCCAAGAGTAGGTGCGGTACATGTATGGCATTGACCCGCAAGCACAGACCCGGGAGAGCCAATGCCACGTGATGGCATAGATGCAACCACATTTAAAGGTACTACAGAACGACCATCCACTTTGGCGACCTGGTCAAATTGAGCTCTAAGGGAAAGCCATACCGTTTTTTTAGCTAAGGCCCTCCTCAAGCCGACATCGAAACACGATGGCAATGGGGTATACCGATCTAAGCAGGTCGGCTCCCCATCTATCTAGCTCGACAGCATTGCCACCACTATGCTTAAATCGACCTCAAAGGGCGTCGACATCTCATCGCCGACCGAAAAAAAAGAAAAGAAAAGAAGATAAACGGAAGAAAGGAAGATTAGTTCCTTTCAACACTGTAGTAGACATGCAAACTTGGCCGATTTGTTCACAGTCATCCTCGACCTTGGTTTTAGGCTCTGCATCGACCTTGTTGGCAACTCCTTTGAGGACTGGCATGAGGGACATTGTGTTGTAGTCTATGTAAGTGGAGCAACTTGACAAGGCAGTCACGCAGTTGGAAGCCCCTCGTGAGGACAGCATGACGAGCTTCACTCTTGAGGTATTTGGCCAAATTGCAGAACTCCTTGACGGTTGCATCCCTAGTAAGGTAGATGTCCTCAGGGTGCCTGCTTCACTTCTCCTCGAGCAGATGACTTCCCTCCTATGCCCTGATAATCAAGACTGCGAAGTCTTGCATAAGGCTGCATTTAACCCTTAAAACTTCCGACTTGGGGAGCAAACTTGACCAACACCTACGAGCTCATCGAACTAGTCATTTCGGGCCAAAGGACATGCAACAAGCTACTCCCTTTGCCGAGCTAACCTTAGCTTGGGAGTGGGGGCAATTGATGTGGCATCTCAGAACAACTGGACGACACCTTGACACCACGTAGGTGATGATTTGCCTTAACTGAAATCCGACCTGGCAACCTACCTTCGCCGACCTGTCGACTTACCTCCACCGACTAACTGGAGTCCTAGCTAGCGACCTCATTTACAACTTGGGCACCTCGGTAAGGCGGCTAGGAACACCTTGCCCAGGGCCGACCTGTGGTACCTCGTTGTTACTGGTCTAAGTGACCTCAGTGCAAGGAGTGACTTCCCTTGAGGACTTGTCTACTTGATTGAGGTCCAGGTGGTGACTTGCGAGACATGTTCGCCGACCTCCTCCGTGTGTGAATCCCATCACTCCCATGTCTTCCAAAAGTTAGCTCCTGCATCGAATGTTTCGGAGGCACAAAGCATGGTCTACGTGCGCCACTACCTCCGAAGACTTTGGCCCGACCAGCCACGACCTCCCAGAGATCTCGGATGCCGTGCGTGAAGCCCAAACGAAACAATGCCTATATATAGGCCTCACCTCCAACCTCATAAGGTTCATGTGCAATTTAGTTCTCACATCTCTCTAGTTCTCTAGCTCTCTATCTCTCTTACTTTTAACTCTCTCAAAAATCTCCAATTCGTTGACGTAAGCATTGGAGTGCCCACCCCGGGTAAAGAAACCCAAGCACTCTAATATTATTTCACTGCAGGTCTCCTAGAAAATTACACAACTCTTCATTATATAGCTCGACATCCGAGTTAACTTCTAGCTTGGCCTTACCGTTCAAGGTTGAACAGTATATATATCTCAAAAAGTTACCCAAAATCAAACATGAAAAAAAAGGCCACCACAATTGGACATTGGAGTGTGAAGTTATGGTCTTCCAAAGTTTGCATACACATTTAATGTGCAACTCGTGATCCGATCACTGGGTCAAACAGGGTTGGACGATTTTTTTTACCAAGCCAATGGTTTTTGACTATTCTCTAGGTTTACTAAAATCAGATTCGAAATCTTGGCCGAATGATGCTTTAAACGGTTCAACCAATCATGTCAATAGCAGGTTGAAAACACTAACTAAGATGGTGTTTGGAAGCGTGGGCATTTTTTGGGACCGATTTTCAAGAAAAATGTCCATGCTTCCAGGACCCGTTTTTCACAAAAAAAAAACGCCTTGATGTTGTTTGGGAGTGTTTCTGCCATGTAGGTAGTGAGCAACACTATGCTATTTGGTAAGATGATTTTCATCACCATTTTTCATGTATGTGCTGATAGGTAAGCACCACATAGGATACACGTAATCACCAATCAGTCAACCATTGGGGGCAACGATTCACCGATGCATGGAATTTGATGTTTCATGCATCCGTGGGGTTTCAATATACGAGGTCGTCGGGCTCAGGTACCATTACCTTACGAAGAACTAGGTTGCCGACTCTGAATAGTCGCTTCCTTACCTGAGCGTTATCGTACCGAGCTACTGTCTACTGGTAAGCCGTTGTCCGAATGTAGGCCAGATCGCGTACCTCCTCGACGAAGTCCAAGTTTGTTTTGAGCTCATCGTCGTAGGTTTCGAGTCACAACTTCGGTACTTCAATCTCTACCAGAATCACAACTTTTGTCCCATATGTGAGGTTGAAGGGTATCTCTCTAGTCGCGGTCTTGATGGTAGTCCAGTAAGCCCAAAGGACATTGGGCAACTCATCTACCCACAATCCCTTAGCTCGGGCCAAGCGAGCTTTCAGTCCACGGAGAATCGCCCAGTTCGTTACTTCAGCTTGTCCATTTGCTTGCGGGTGTGCCACGGAGGTGAAATTTTACTAGATTTCCATCGATTAGAACATATCGGGTTGACTGTCGCTTTACCCTCCGAGCTGCATTGTGTTCTGTCGGTAGGGTCCCATGGAGCAGATAGTCGACGAGCGGGTCTATCCAACTCAGTTCCGCTACCAACACAGGAGCGACCTCTTCTGCCCTCCGAGAATGCTGCGGCGAGGCATCTCTTCGATATGTACTGTCCGCTTCATGTTCTTGCTGGTATTGGCCAATCATGACAGTGCATTGGCCTCAACATTCTTGAACCTCAGTAATTGCCTAATGAAAAAAGAGTGGAAGTTCGGCAGAGTCTCTCTGACTTTGGCTAGGTATGCTGCCATGATCTGGTCGTAAGCCTCGTAGTCACCGTTAACCTGGTTGACTACCAACTGTGAATCGCTGCATACAATGAGGTGTTTGGCTCCCATCTCCTTTGCTAGGTTGAGCCCGACAATTAGTGCCTCGTACTGCACCTTGTTGTTTGACGCTTTGAATACGAATCGAATAACGTACTCCAACTTCACCTCGCTAGGCCCGTACAACATCAGTCCAGCACTGCTTCCTCATAGATTCGACGAGCCATCTACGTGGAGGATCCAGGGCTCCTCATCCCAGGCTGGTCCAACCCTGACGGGACCGGTGTCGCACTGGTCGATGCCTCCGACGTATTGGCGGTCTCAGTCAGTTCCGGGGTCGGCATGCTGAAGGTGCATTCTCCGACGAAATCCGCCAAGACTTAGGCTTTGATTGCTGGGCGGGGCTCAACCTAGATGTCGTATTTGCTCAATTTGATGGACCATTTCAGCAATCTCCCAAACACCTTGGGCTTGAGAAAAATCTGCCTCAGAGGCCTGTTGGTGAGGATGACAATAGTGTGAGCCTAGAAATACGAGCATAGTTTCCGGGCTGTTATGACCAGCGTGTACGCTAGCTTCTCGATATCGAGGTACCTGGTTTCAACATCTTGTAAAACTTTACTAACATAGTAGACGGATCGTTAGACCCGGTCTACTTCTCTGATCAGTATCGAGCTGACCACCTTGTCACTCGCGGAGAGTTACAACTTTAACTCTTCTCCTTCTTTAGGTCGGGTTAGAACCGGTGCAGTACTTAGGTACCTTTTCAGCTCGTCAAACACGAGTTGGCACACTTCGGTCCATTCGAAATCCTTGTTCTTTTTTATTGGTTTGAAAAAAGGCAAAAATCGACCTGCCGACTTAGACATGAACCGGCCTAGTGCGGCTACTCGGCCGATCAACCTTTGGACTTCCTTTATTTTCCGGGGTGGTCTCATATCTAAAATAACTTTAATTTTTTCTGAGTTGGCTTCGATGCCACGTCGGTTCACTATATAACCTAGGAATTTACCCAACGTGACCCCGAAGACACACTTGCTCAGGTTTAATTTCATATTATACTTCCTTAAAATTTGGAAAACATCATTTGAAGCATTCAATAAAGAGTTCGAAAATTGGGTCTTCACGACCATGTCATCCATATAACATTCCACTTGATTGCTTGTCAATGGCTCAAAACTTTATTTACAAGTCGTTGGAACGTTCCCTTGACATTTTTCAAACCAAAGGGCATACCTTTATAATAGTACAGCTTGAGTTCGATTATAAATGCGGTCTTGTCCTAGTCAGCAGGGTCCATCCTAATCTTGTTGTAGCCGGAGTAGGTGTCTAGAAAACTCAGCAACTCGTGCCCCGAGGTCGCATCTAGTAGGCGATCAATTCTGGGCAGTTGGAAGCAATCTTTTGGGCAGGCTCTATTCAGGTCGGTGTAGTCAAAGCACATGTGCCACTTGCCGTTGGCCTTCTTCACCAGTACCGGGTTGGCGATCTAGCTCGGGTAATGGACCTCCCTTCTCTGCTTCGGGGTGAGGTTGCGTTTTCTTTGTCTTATTGGCTTGACTAGAGGGTCCACATTAAGTTTGTGAGTTATTATTTTAGGGTCGATTCAGGGCATCTCTGCCGCGGACCAAGCAAAAATGTCTAGATTTTTGAGTAAGAAACTTACAAGTTGAGTTTGGAGTGGTTCGTTGATCAAGGTGCCGATCTGAAGAGTTTTGGTCGGCTCGGTCTCGGAAACCGGTATGTGGATCGTTTCTTTTGTCGAGGCAGCTCGCTCCTCTGTATGCTTCGTTGGTTGTTCGAGTTCGACGTCCTTCGCCAGCATTGCCTTTCTTTTCATGGCAACCACATAGCACTTACGGGATTCGAGCTGGTCACCTCGCACGACCCCCACACTGTAATCGGTTGGGAACTTCATCGCTAAGTAATAGGTGGACACTATAGCACATAGAACGTGTGTGATAGGCCGACTTACGATCACGTTGTAGGGGGATGAAGTCACGACCACCAGAAAAGTGTGCTCGAATCGCACGACGTTCGGTCACGTGCTTGCCTCCACTAGTACTATGACCCGACTGAGGGGTCTGACCTCTTCTCCACTGAACCCTACCAAGGGTGCGTCTTCTAGCTTCAGGTCGCTCCGTTGTAACTGCAGTTTATCGAAGGTCTCCTTGAAGAGGATGTCCACCGAGCTGCCCAAGTCCACTAGAATTCGCTTCACTTCGAAGTCGTTGATTTTGAGTTTCACGACTATGGCTTCATCATGTGGATACTGAATTCCGCACGCATCGTCCTCGGTGAAGTAGATAGGTTCTTCGAGTCGAGGTCGCTTTGGTGGGTTTTCGCCTTCGTTCTCCAATTCACGAACTGATGTCCTCCCTGCTGCTGATGTGCACCCCGCAATGATGGACCCGCCGGTGATAATATCTACGGACTAGTCTCTCCTTTGGTAACTGCAAAGGTGGCTGCTCGTTCTTCCTGCTAGTCTTGGGGGCGTTGCTTCTCTGGTCTCCCTGATGATCTCCCTGCCCTTTCTCTTCCCGTAGGATGTAATTCTTTAGGTACTCACGGCGGATGAGTTCCTCGATCTCATCCTGGAGATTCTTGTAGTTCTCCATGCTGTGACTGTGATCCCGATGGAAGTGGCAGTAGACGTTCGGGTTTCTTGTGGCCGGGTCTCCCCTTAGCCTGGGTGGCCATATAACGATGGAGGAGTCCTTGATAACCATTAGGATTTCTCCTCTCTTCGCGTTAAGGGGGGTGTAGTTAGTTTGCTCTACTGGAGGGGTCCTGGAACGCCGGCTTGACTTGTAGCCACGCGAGGGGGACTTACTTCTTGAATGTGGAGACTTGTTGTTGCTTGTTCCTTCGTCATCTCTCTTCCTCTTTTCACCTAGCGGATTGTCAATCTTCTGTTTGATTTCCTCTTCGATGCCGATGAACTGATCAGCCAGCTTGAGGAACTCGATTATGTTTTTCGGTTTGTTTGCTACCACATGCCACTTGAACTCTCTGTAGGTGATCCCCTTCTTTGCTGGCGTGAGGCACACCGTTAGGTCGAGGTCCGGTATCTACAGGCACGTCTCATTGAAGCGCTTGATGTAGCTTCTGATAGACTCTCCTTCCTTCTGCACCACGTCCAGAAGGTTCTCCTATGACTTTGGGTACTTCTTACTGGTGATGAAGTGCGCCGTGAATAGGTCGGCAAATTGAGCCCAGCTCTTGATGGAGCCCGGTGTGAGGTTCCTATACCAGGTCCGGACTACCCCTCTGAATGTGGTGGAGAAGGTCACACACATGCAAGCTTCGTCAGCCCCGGCGAGGTGCATCTGAGATTGGAAGGCATCCACGTGGTCATTAGGGTCGAACGACCCATCATACTCGTCTAGCGTGGGGACCTTGAAATCCTTTGGCATCGGGGCCGCTAGGATCTTGGGTGACAGGGGGGATGACCGACTCAATAGAGTAGGGGTAGTTTTCGTTGCCACCGAGCTTACCTCTTGTCTTTCTTTGGTTCGTTCCACTAGCTGCTTGGGTTTTGCTGGAGGATTGTTTCTAGCCGAATAGCGGCGAGTCTTGCGACATTGGTGCTGATAGCCTCAGTCTGGTCTGGTACCTCGACCCTGGATCTCTCGCGCTCCCGAACACTATTGCGAGGTGGATCGAGGTTCCTTCTCGTTGACTCCTCTTGAGTGTGAAGCCTGCGTTGGTCATGGTGAGGCACGAAAGGGGCATGCCTCGAGTTGGCACCTTGGGCTCTGACCTGATGATCTTCTTTCTGTGACTTGCTATTCTCAAGCTGCAAATGCTACGGTTGGTTGCTTCTGTTGGGCTGGTTGACTTCGAGCCTGTCTCCCAGATTTCCCCCTGAGAGATCGGGGGAGTGCGCTGCCCGTCCGTCTTGCCCCGTGATGAAGTCTGGCTCTTGGGAGGTACTAGTACTTGCGATGTCCCCTCACCCCGATGGGGAGATCGGTGGACATCTTGAGCGAATCTGTGCAGGCTCCGATTCTGCCCCTGATGCTGAGTGGCATGTCGAGGTGGACTTGGCTGCAATGGTGGAAACTGTTGCTGATATTGCTGGTAGAGGAAGTTCTGCTGGAACTGTTGGACCTGTTGCATCTGGATTTGCATCGTCCGAACGCACTGAACCAGGTCGTTGAACTGGGAGTGCCCAACCCCAAGGGTAGTCATGGAGGGCTTCGAGAAGGTGGTGCCCACCTAGGGGAGTGGGACGCTCACTTGCGGGATGGTCTGCGGTACAGACAATGATGGGACCCCCAAAACTGTGAGGGGGATGGTAAACTGACCGATACACACCGTGGAACATTGAGGGAGAGTTGATTGTTGATCTTGCCCCCCGGGGACGTTCATGTCAATACCTTTCCCGGTGTTGCTAGAGGAGTCTATTGAGAGTAAGATAGAAGTTGGAATGACCTTTCGATTGGATTCCCACGGACGACGCCAAATGATGGAGCACGATCTGGATATCCTAGATGGAGGATGATCTGGAAGTTGGCTACATGGTGAGCTGGTTCAATCTGCAAAATAGTGAAGTTCAGAGAACCCGGGGTGGCTAACCCGACAAGGTTGCTTCGATGCTTAAGTTAGTATTGCGAGCTGAAAGTTGAGTGATAAGTATACTAGTGAGCCAATAATTGTGCATACCCGGGACCCGGAGGGGTTGATGCCCTTATATAGCTGAGCTACCGTGGACCTCACGAAAACGGTTCCGGGGTCTTTGGCCTAAGTGGATAAGATTCGTTTCCGCTTTAGTCGGGGAGTAGCGCGTCAGTTAACGAAGTTTATCGCCTCCGTCCGATCCGGGTGGGGAGAGGATAATGCCAGCCATTACACGGCATGATCCCATGAAGTTTGGAGTCTATTGTGAAGCTTTTGGAGTTGGTTACGTGTTACTTCGGTTCTTGGGCCCCGAACTGGATTAGGTATCAAGGTGGCTTTTATGCCAAGATGGCTTTATGCCAAGGTGGCTTTGTGCTGAGGTGACCGAACACCCGTGCTCTAAATTCTACTGACTAGGTTCCTTTTGCTGAGTTGTCATCCTTCGGGCAGATCGTGTCCACGTGACCTTTACTTACTAGATCGTGCCAAATCACCCTTCATCAATATGATTGATAAAATAAACTAAAAATGACTTTAATAATGTATTCCTTTAACAAAATGAATTTAAAATAACTTGTATAAAACTTAAACATATAGCAATCTAATAAAAAATATATCCTTTAAACATATGACTTTAATAGCATTAAACTATTAATAAATCTCCTTTTCCTTTGTAATTTTGTTCCGTAACAGTCCTCATGCGTTTTGATAGATATTAGTAGTTATTTTTTTGGTATTTGGTGATGCCTTTGAATCCCCTATAAGGGTAGGGATGGCAATTTTCCCCATTTCTCCGATCCTTCCCGAATGGGGTGGGGATGGGGATGATTTCCCCCCGCGGGGACAGCAATGGGAAAATTTTCATCCCGGTTAGTGGGGACAGAGAGAGCACTCTCCGCCTTATGGGGACCCCGATCCCCGCCTCGTGGGATCCCCACTAATATATATGTATATATGATCTATATATTAATATTTTTAAAAATATAGTTAAATATGTTTGAATCTTTTCCAAAAGGATTATAAATTATAAATATTTTATTTTTATTTTTTAAATAAAATAAAAAACAAAAAACAAAAAACAAAAAACAAAAAACAAAAAACAAAAAACAAAAAACAAAATGATTAACATTATAACAAATCACGGGAATGGAGATCTCTGTAAGGATGGGAATCCCTGTGGAGACGGGGATGGGAATAACCTTATCCCCGTTAGTGGAAATGGGGACAGAGACAAGGATTGGGATTTTCGTGGGACGGGGATGGGAAAGACTCCCCATCCGGCCGATCTTAGCTGTCAACGATCTTGCCTCTGAACTGAGTGACAGGGACCTGAAACGGAAGGAGAAGAGAAGCTCCGAGGAGAACCCGGCGTAAGGGCTCCGAAGCTCAAGTTAGAGTCTTTCAAAGG
>NW_010729096.1:5834169-5853666 GCF_000365185.1 Nelumbo nucifera | reverse complement strand
CTGAATCGAAAGTAAGGTTGGTAGAGCTACTTAGTCTGTTAGCCCCCTGCATAGTTTTTGAGTTCATAAAAAATGTAAACTATAAAGTGATATCTTCAAAAAAGTGAGGACTTAGCTTTGGTAGGATGGGAACTTAGCTTTTGAAGGATGAGAACTTAGCTTTTCGTAGCGTTTCCCACAGACGGCGCCAATTGAGGTCGCGTGCAGGTCGCGCGCAGGCCGCGTGCAGGCCGCCCGTGGGCCGTGTGCAGTTCGCGCCAGGCCAGCCAGACCGGTGCCCGGGGGGGAGACCAACTTGGTAAGATGTTGCCTGGGTGCTTGCCTAGTTGTCACGAGGTGCCACGTGTCGCAATTTCACTGGAGGGCCAAATCTGCCCTCATCACCATGCATTTTACATATTCTTAAAGCCTTTATTATTTATCAGTCCCAAACCCACTAGGCTTAGAAGGGAGCGGGGGCCAAAGCTATTACCTTTAGAACCCATCCCTCCAAAGCTGCTGCTGCTACTACTACTATTATAAATTAGATAATTTATTTTATCATTTTTAAAAGTTTAAGTAATTACAATTTAATTTTTTGTTATTATTAAATAATTATTGTAGTTATTTAAAGTAGTTACTATAATTTTAGTAATTTAGTAACTAATTTTGAACAATTAATTAATTTGATTGTTAAATTTAAAGCAATTAATCCAAATTAAATAATCTAATTTAGTAGTTTTAACTATGCAGCCATTATTTTTCAATATTATTAATTTATTAGTAAATAATTATTATTTTAATTATAAAATCAAAATGTTTTCAATAACATTTTGCTAATCATTATAATAATATCTCATTTATTAATTTATTATGTCTCATTTACTCAATTTATTATGATGGAGTAATTGAAGTATACAAAATAATCATCATCTTAGATTCCATTTGGATATATTTTTTGCTTTTAGACTTTGGACTATGAAAAACAAACAAAAAATGAAGAAAAGTTGTTTTGAGATTTTGATATGCAACATTTTAGGTTCCATTTGGATAATTCTTTTGCTTTTGGACTATGAAAAACAAACAAAAAAAGAAAAAATGAAGAAAAGCTATTCTGAGATTTTGATATGCAATAGTTTAATCCTTTCTCAGTTTGGACAAGTATTTGCTAATAAAGTGCAATCCATGGTATCATAGCAGATGTTAACACATATATGATGTTGATTATAACACATAGGTTTCCCGATAGTAGTCTAGCACTCTAACTAACAACTATCCAGTTTCTTGATATTAGAGTAATACAATGCAAAGACAGAGAACTGAGTGCAAGTAATATACCTCCTTGAAAGAGTGAACATCACTTCCCCAGAGCCAAGCATCACACCCCGCATCTCTGGCACCCCATATTATCATTCCTTCGATCATCGCCAACATGAACAGCCTCCTCAGGTTTTAGCCCCAAAAGTTCACATGCCTTCAAAAATATTTTAGGATTTGGTTTCTCTGTTTCAACCTGCTGTGAAAAATATCATGGACCATTAAAATGGAAGTAGTATAATATGGCCAAGCCACCATATCTTGATTTACATACCTCACTTGACACTGCCATAGCATCAAACCAATGTTCACAATTCAAAGCCCGCAAAACAGGCCGTACTCGTGTGTCAAAGTTAGAAACAACCACTATTTTCACACCAGCTTTTCTAGTGGCCTCAAACACCTTCTCCGCATCAGGATCACAGAGGTGCCAAGCCTGTGAAACAGTCAAAGGATATACGTTCAAAATTCTGTAGATAGAAAGGTATATGTTGTTGCTCAGATTTGCCGAGGGCAACGGGGTAAATTCATTCCCAAGTTATGAAGGCAGGACGAAGGCTTTGAGGGCTCTGAAGAGGGTAAGCCGAGGCCGAAGATTGTAGGTCGAGGTGAGGTGCTCCATTCTGAATACGGTAGAAGCTGAGGATTCTAGGTTGCCGTCCCGGTAACGAGGTTCCTGGAGGTCCGAGATACTACAAAACAAGAGATGTCAGAGGCCCCGGGTGGAGACCCGAGGCGGAAGCTTTGATGCTCAAGTTAGCACAAGGTGAAAGGTAGGAGGAGATGCAGACGAGGCCTCAATGGTGGTCCTCGGGTGCACTGGGTCCCCAAGAGTAAATGCTAAGGAAGCGAGGTAGGTGGAGATGAACGCATTAGATGAGGGTTGTACGAAGTCAGGCGACAGGTCCTTGCAGGTACGCCTAATTGCTCCGTATGAAGATAGTAGGGCTTCCCCCTTGCTGTGGCTGGCGCTGTCAGGTGTTAGTGGGCTAGGCCTCCCAGCCCGTAATGGGCTGGGCCTGGCTAGTCCATATCACTTGCCCCCCACTCCGAGGCCGATGCAGGGTCTTGGCTTCAGCTAGTAATGGAGATGATAGTCGGGGTAAGGCCTTGGCTTCGGTCCTTGGGAGTAGTGATTGCTATGCCTCCGAATTCGTCAACCGAGAGGTATCCTGTAGTAGTGTCACTTTCACTTTGTATGCGTCTTCCCTCCTCATCAGTTCGGAGATGCATGTGGTGTGGATGCCTCAGCTTAGTGGAGATGGCCCGTATTACATACGGTCAGACCGCATAAGGGGAATGGTTGTGCTTTTTCTTGCTTGAGTAGTTCGCCCAATGGGTCATGGTGGGCAGGCTCTGTGGTTCATTCAGATGGCTACAACGGGTGAGCCTCGCGGTTCGCCCAACGTTGTTTCATCTTCCAAGGGCAAGCTTTGGGAGGTGCGATATAGCTAGTCCGCATAAGTGAAAGGTCCCCGTGACCGTCAGATCCGTAGTGATTTGAGCCGTTGCTTGGGCATTGTTTTGTCTTCCGAGAATGAGCACCGGGTGGTGCATCACGGTTGGATGGTGGAAGCAAAGGTGCCTCAGCCGTCAAATCCAGTGAGATATGGGCCGTCCATTTTCCTTTAAACATGGGCCCTAGTGGTGACTTTCCTCGTCATTTGAACTTAGATGCCCTTTTTATCGAGTGAACTCATCTCCCAAGCTCTCGATCCTTCAGGATTTTCCTAGGTTCTCCATCCTTCAGGACAACTCGTCTTCACCTCCTTTTGTTTAGGTAATTCACTATGTTGTTCTCAAACTCCGACCCTGAATGCCATGAACTCCCAAATACCTCGGGAGGGAGCTCTCCTAAAACCCCTTCTCCTCTCTCTCCCCTAGGTTCTTTAGCCGTAGCCCCCCTTCGGCGGGAGGTGGCCGTACTAAGAGAAAGGGTAGCCTCGGGGGGTAATGAGGGCTGCCGCCGGGGTAATAACTCTCCTCATGAAAGCGCCGCATTAGCGTCGCCAAGGGAGCCCGAAGGGTCTCATCTCTTCTAGGAGGAAGATGTCGTGGAGGTTGCCGCCGGACTAGTGGGAGGGAGTGTTGCCCGAAGGGTGGCTGATGCTGGTGTCCCATGCTCGGAGTTTGATACCTACTTGGATGTGGACCAGGTCAAATCCCTAGCGAGCAGGTTCCACATACCCCGGTCCTATGATCTTAGGGTCCCCGATATAGGTGATAGGCCATGGACCCCCGAGGAGGGGGAAATCTGTGTCTATTTGCATTTTTTAGAGTCTGGCCATAGGTTTCCCCTCCCTTCCTTAATCTCTGAGTTGTTGGAGTGGTACGGTATCACTATCAGTCAACACATCCTCAATGCCCTTAGGACCATCGTAGCAATGTTAGTATGGGCTTGGCTTCGAGGCGTGGAGCTAACATTGAAGATGTTTTGTGCCATGTTTGCACCAAGGAAGCATGCTTCCGAGGCCAACATGTATTACTTCCACCCTCGGAGGGGGAAGCTGGTGCACAATCCCTCGTCCATGGGTGGAAGGACAAGTTCTTCTACGTCTCCTGCCCCAAAGGCTAGAGGTTTAGGCCTAACTGGGGGGAGGCCTGCGTAGTCGTCGAGAGATGTCCCCCTCCGCTCCGAGACGAAGAGGCTGCAACCGTAGCTCATCTACTAGTGATGGGGACATTCTAGGCGAAGCCGTTGGTGGAGGAGGATGTCCCCCAAGTCTTTGCTGGGATTAGCACTGCCCCCCTCGGTAAGAGAGGTTTTGTTGTTACTTAGCACGTCTTCCATGTTTTTGCCTTGGTGTACTGACCGCTTTCTTTTGCTGTTTCGCACAAGTGCCCATGGAAATCAATAGGTCAACTCCCTCGAGAAGAAGAGGTTGCCCCCTATCCCGACGAAGGGGGGATATCAACAGGTCACCGCTAAGGGTAAACAACCAATGGTGGCACCCCAGGAGGTTAACGGTGGCGTGAAGAGGCCCTCGGAGGGGACCAAGAAGTCAACGGAGGCACCAAAGAAGCCAACTGATGGGGCTGAGGTTCCGAAGAGGCCCATGGAGGGGGCCAAGGCGGGTCGGAAGAGGCCCGTCGTAGATATGCCAAGGGAGGAGCTGCTGTTGAAAATGGCCAACATGGAGCGCCAGGCAGAGGAGGTCCACGCCTGGGGAGTGCCCATCCTGGCCTTCCTTAGCTCTACCATCATTGCAGGGGCTCCCCAAGAGAGCCGAGGGGGCCGAGAAAATATTTTGTCCATAGTGGCAGCTCCGAGAAGGGGACTCCATCTCGGACAAGGGCATCAACCAGGTCCTGGTTAGTAGGGCAATCTTGCTGAGGGACCGCTACTATTTGCTGTAGAGCAACCCAAAGGCCATCTACAACGGGGGCCTATACCACCTGGCCAAGGTAAGAGACATATATTTTTATTTGTATTTCCTTCTCTTCCTACTCTTTCATTCACTAACTGGTTCTATTACAGGTCTACCTGCACTTCATCAGTTTGGAGGACCGGACGAGGCTGGCGATGTCCCGTATCGACAAGGTGGAGAAGAAGAAGAAGTCCGTTGAGAAGAAGCTCCAGAATGAATGAGAAAAGTTCCAAAAGACAGTTGCTACCACCGAGGAGAAGTATCAAAAGTTTAGAAAGGCGTTCTTGGATGAGCAGTTTGTTCGTGAGCGCCTTGAAATACAGTTGGAGTCGCAGCAAGGTCTTTCCAAGGAACAGGTGGAAAGAGTCTATTTGGAGAGCATCGTCTCCGAGGCTGAGAGACGGGTAGCCGAGGCAGAGAAGAAGGCTGCGGAGGCCACGGCGTTAGCAGAGCAGTTTAGGAAAGCAGCAGTCGAAGCGGTGGAGGCATATAAGAAGTCCTCCGATTTTCAGGATGCACTTGCAGAGTACGGGTCGTCCTCCTACCTCGTTGGAATTGAAGACACGAAGAAGGCACTCCTAATGGTAATGCTAGATTTTGACGTCGAGGGGCTGCAGGTGATCCCCGATGCTCCCAATGAAGCCCAGCCTGCTGATGACTCTGTTCCTCCTCCTGCCGGTGGCGAGGCTTAGGTGTGGATCTGCCCCCTTTTACTTTTCCTTTTCTCTTAGCTATTATTTTTGTTGTTCTTCTCTTTTTCTTTTCTCTGTGTGTGTGTGTGTGTGTGTGTGTGTGAATGTACATATACTTGGCCTACGAGGCCTTAAAAAACTTTTTGTAAAGGCAACACAGAAAATTAATGATGAATGAAGCCATTTTTTGCATGCCTTGTGCCTTCTTTATGTTGTGTCTTTCTCTTTTTTCTTCTTTCTTTTCTTCTTGTTTGAGAGGTCCTTTCCCCTACGAACAACGAGACCACAACACACAAAATACGCACGGTTCGCTCATAGTACACATACTTTGTTTGCACGCTTGCTTTAAGTAATTAGGGTATTGGGAGCCGAGGCGGGGCCACACGTCCGAAGTGAGGCTCACCTGGCTCCAAAATTCCTTAAGCGTTAACTTAGGCAAGGTCGAGGCGACCTGGGGCCGTAGCCGAGGTCGTTGACTGAGGTATATTGCCGAGGTACTTGGAAAGACGAGGAGCCGAGGTGGAGCAGCACTATCGGGGTGCAATTCACCTGGTTTGTTTCTCACCAAGTGTTTCCTCAGGGAAGGTCAACGCGTCCCATCGGCGAAGCCAAGGACTTAAGCCGTAGCAAATCGCCGAGGTGGTTGGGTCGCTACTTTCATTGCACTAAGTATAGGTAGCCGAGGGGGTCACCATACTCAGAGGTGACAAGGCATGTTGGGGCCTCTTTCGCCCTGGCGTGCCGAGGGGACCACCGTCCGTCGAGGAGGTGATGAGGCATAAAAGGCCTCGCTCGCCCTAGCATGTATGCTTTTGGCGAGGTGCTCATCCTAGGGTCGTCATAGCTTTCCGCATTGGTCCGTGCCGAGGACTCATCCCTCGAAGGGTTTTGCGTGTCGGCAGGTTGCCAAGCTGTGGGGTTTCTTTAAGACTTAGGACACACATTTATTCAGCATCTGAGGCGAAGAGGAACTTGTTGCTTCATTCGTTCATCACTTAGCCATAGGCAACTACATTCATTGAAAGTACATTCGGAAGTTCTCTGAGTTCCATTTCCGGGGGATGAGTCTTCCATCCAAGTGTTTCAAGGAAATGTTCTGGGGCCGAGGACTCGCTTGACTCTATAGGGGCCTTCCAAGTTGGGGCCCAACTTTCCTAATCTGGGTTCGGGGACCGTGACCTTTTTGAGGACGAGGTACCCTAATCAGCGCCTGCTCCCGGGCTTCTTCCAGTAGATCCAGGTTGGCTCTGAGGGCTTCGTTGTTCTTTACTTCATTGTAGGCTTCAACTTGGAGCGTCGGCTGGCCGATCTCTACTGGGATTACCGCTTCGGTACCATAGGTCAGCCAAAGGGAGTTTCTCCCATGGCTGTCCGAGGTGTGGTTCGGTATGCCCAGAGTACGTTGTTCAGTTCGTTGGCCCATGGTTCTATTGGTGACCTCAACTAGGTCATTTGTTTGGGGGTAGCCCACCGAGGTGTACTATTGTTTGATGCCGAGGGAGGCACACCATTCTCGAAATTTGGCGTCATCTAACTGCTTCCTGTTGTCGGTTACTAAAATGTGAGGGAGGCTGAAGCGACAAATGGCGTTTTTCCATAATAAGCTTTGGATTGCCCGAGCTGTGATAGTGGCTAAGGGTTTGGCTTTGACCCACTTCGTGAAGTAGTCCACAACGACGACGAGGTACTTCCTGCCCCCCATTGCTTGTGGGAAAGGACCGAGGAGGTCCATTCCCCATTTGGCGAAGGGCCAGGGGCTGCTGAGAGCTGAGAGGGTTGTTGTAGGCTGATGGCATACGTTTGCGTGCCTCTAGCATTGATCACATCTCCACACAAGTTCAGCTGCGTCTTTGTGAAGTATTGGCCAAAAATGTCCCTGCCTCAATGTCTTCTAGGCGAGGGCCTTTTCGCCAAGGTGGTTTCCGCATATGTTTTTGTGAATTTCTCTGAGCACGTACTCCCCCTCCTCGGGGCGGAGGCATAAGAGGTAAGGCATGGTGAAGGATCTTCTATATAATTTTCCTTCAAACAAGGTATAGTGAGCTGCCTAACGTCGGAGTCGTCTAGCATCGTTCCTGTTGTCGGGCAGCTTTTCCGTAAGGAGGAAGTTAATGATGGGCCCCATCCATGATGGCTCGACTTCTATTGGTAGTACTTGAGCTTCTTCAATGGTCGACCGGTAGCTTCTCCACGCGAACAATACGACCAAGGACCGTGCCCGAGGTGCTTGCTAGCTTGGATAGAGCATCGACCCTCGCATTTTTGGCTCGCAGGACTTGTTGCAGGGTAAAGCGCTGGAAATGGCATAGCTAGCTCTTGGCCTTTGCCGAGGTACTTGGACATGTACTCTCTAGCTTCGTACTCGCCGTTTACCTGATTGACCACCAATTGAGAGTCGCTGAAGGTTTCAATATGTGAGGAGTCGAGGTCTTTTGTCAGTTGCAATCTGGCGAGGAGGGCCTCATACTCAACTTCGTTGTTGGATGTTGGAAAGTCGAATCTTAGCACGTATTTGATGGTTGAGTTGTCCGGGATGAGAAGAATAAAGCCAATGCCGCTTCCTTTGGTATTGTACGACCCATCTACAAAAAACTTTTAAGCAAGGGGAGCATCTCCAATAAGGCGCCTTCTCCCAATTCATCTTTTGAGACCTGGGGGAGAGCTCGATTGAAGACGCACTCCATCGTAAAATCTACGAGGGCTTGTACACCAAGTGCGAGCCCGTCCATAAGGATCTATACGCGAAATACGAGCCAGTGGCCGTGAGGTACGCCGTATCGGCATGGCGGTCGCTCAACCGGCTTCTCTCTTCCCCAGGTGTCTCAGATTATGGTCCCTACGGCAGCTTACTGGTCAGAGAAGTACACTCAGGCCGTATGTTATACTGCGGACAGTGGGTACACCGTGTCCGCTTATTTGCCGTTGGTTCCTTTCGAGAGAATCGTGAAAGTCTTCAGCGAAGATGCGAATCAGCCTGGCCCCACTTGCTCTGTCGATGGACAGTGATGGATGGCCCTTTGATTTGTGAGTGCACATGTGATGTTTGTGAAAAAGGAAAAAAAAGGTTAGAAAAATAACTGATGTAGGGTTTGGTTAATTGGTTGTGGTTTGGACTTTAGTGTAACGCCGAGTAACGTCTGTGTACCCTTTTTCAGTGCTAGTAGCCATCTCTTTTGTTTCGTGTAGTTAGAGGTCTAGAACCTTTGTGGTTCATGTAGTTACTCATCCAATAAGATTAAAAAAAAAAGTCCTTCTCGGTCTTCAATCAGAGACAATGGATGGAAAGCCCTGAGCCCTGACAGACAATATTACAGCGCACCATGGTTGTTATAAATTCATATAATTTGATATGTACGCATCCCTACGGTTCAGTGTCACTACCCAAAATATAGGGTGGTAATTTATAATTTACCTTAGAAAATTATCACCTATGGATTTGGGAGTCATGAAACCTAAAGAGGATGTTTTCTATTCTTTTCTGTATTTTGATGTCTTCATGTAAGTGCTTCGGCTTTTTGGCTAAGCAATAAATATGTCAAAGGAGAAGCATATTGAGGTGATCTATCATGTAAATTGTTTTTTATTTATCTTATTTGCATTATTTTAAAAGGCTTAAGCGTTGAGGCGTGAGACGTACGCCTTGAGGTGAGGTGATAAGCCTCACAACTTTGTCACAACTTTGATGTGAGGCTTAATGCTTTGTCAGAACGAGGTGTAAGCCTCAAGCCTCAAGGCGTGAGGCATAGCCTAAGGGGTAAAAAAAGGCGTAAGCCACATGTATTAATGATTAATTTGTGAATTAATGCAAAAAAATGTATTTTTATAATTTAAAAATATAGAAAAAACACTTCAATAATTATGGGCCAAATAAAAAAATATATATAAATGAAAAACTAATAAGGCAAATCAAATTCTATTAGTTTTTCTTAGTGTTTTAAGAAAGTTCAATGCAAAAGGCATAGTTTTCAAAACCAAAGGGACTGGATGGTCGGACCAGAAAAACCGGGAAGTGGTCACCTGACCGGTTCCGTTTCCCCCAAAACCGCTTTTTTCCCCATAACCGTTGATTTTGGTTAGCAAACCGCTGAACCGGCTGATTAACCGTTCAAACAGTTTTCCAATTTTTTTAATTTTTTTGTCAGAACGGGCCGGCCGTTCAGGTCGAACGATCGGATCGTTCAAACCGGTAACTGGACCCTTGATCGATTCGGTCACCGATTCATTTTTGAAAACCATACAAAAAAGGACTAATCAAGTTCATAGTTTATTTTGGATAAATCAAGTAGGATTTTTCTTATTATTCTAAATATAATGTCCCAAGTTTATTATTTTTCTCACTTCTTCTCTTAATGGATCTTTTCTCTTTTCAATAATAATAATAATAATAATATATTGTTATTATTGTTGTTGTTATTTGCACAGATCAAATCAACCAAATTGTTTTCTCTTCTAAATTAGCTTTTTGCATGAAATGTAAAATATTTATAATTATTAGTTGATTAGTTATTATTTTACTTAATGCTTAAATTCCAAAACTTGTTGCTTATAAACATTTAGTTTATGGATGGATGCATGTAACTTCTATCATTCTAATTTGGTATGTTATATGTTATTTTCATTGATTTACTAACTTTAATTAATTTTTCCTTAAAGTTTGAGGCTTATGCCTCACCTTGTTAGTTCATTACGTTTCAACAATGTCTTTAGCCTTTTAAAACTTTGTTTGTTTGTGAGCTCGAAAAACAAATCAAAACCATATGGGATTAAAACAAATTTATTCTTAAAATGAAAAATACAGAAAAATGCTATTGATTGTAAATGTATTTTTTGTTTCCAAAATGAAAGCAAAAAATGTGTTAGCATGGGTATTTTACGACAAAATTGTTTTTGTTTTGAAATTGTAACATCAGCAAAAAAAGGAAAAATGTTAATGGATTGTGTTATTGTTTTAAAAAACAAAAATAAGTTGGTTTTGTTTTAAAAACAAATAATGTTTCCAAAAAAAAACAGAATCAACAACACTTTTTTGGTCTCAGTTTTGGAAACAAGAAGTACATATATGACCAAAATTATGCTTTCTATGTTTTTATTTTAAGAATCAATTTGTTTTCAAACCTGATGGTTTTAATTTATTATTGGAGTTTACAACAACGTAAACAATTGAAATTGGAAAAGAACTCTCTTTTATTTGTGGCTTAAAGAACAAATTTTTACCTAGTGATTGATATTATTTGTTTTATTTTTTATTTTTAAATCCGATATTATGTTTCATAGGTTATATTGTTTGGTCATGTATATAGAAAACCACCAACAACACTTATAAGAAAAATTAATCTGTTTCAGTTGAAGGGGCTAAAAGGGTTAGGAGTATATAAAAAAAGACTTGGATGGAATGGTAAAAGTGTAAAACAGGGTTTATGTTGCCAACCCTATTTAATTGGAAATTGGATTAAATCTGAATTGATGATGATGATGAGATTGTATGATATTTATACTTCAAAAGTTAATGCAAACAAAATTCCTTGCACTATTTCTAAATGGCATAGGGAATTAAAATCATGAGTCTCACACTCTCCCTACGTTATCTACAAGGTATGATACCTTGAAAAATTGACAAATAAAATCAATCGATATTATAAAAGTGGTAACTAACCCACCGGTATTGGGGGAGATGTCTGATTAGTCAACTCAAGGTTCGTCTAGTGTCCTACCCTTTTAGCATTTAGAAATTACTAAAATCATCTATTTTTTCTAATTCCCCCCGTAATTAGGGCCGCCAAGAGTCGGGTCCCACCCGATGGATCTAAACCGGTTGGACCGGTTCTGATTCCAAGAATTGAAATTAATGGGTTGATTCGTGTCTCGATTATTATTGGTTTGGAACTGGTTCCACCCAGTCCCGAATCGATTCACACCCAACCTGAGCTATAGTAATTGGGTCTATCGGGTCAGACCTGATTGTCATGACCGGTTCAGTTATGGGTAATACGCCTAAGCAAATTTATATAAAACCCCGAATAAACATAAATTTGACATGTTTGGCAATCAAAATGAAAATGAAATGATTCATTATGGGTTTTTAGCATTTAGAGTGGCATTAGTCCTACTAGTTGATTACTTGATTTGGCTCTGTCTATTAATATTTTTATTTTTTGGGAAGCTTGGTGCACAATCAAACTCGAAAATACGACTTTTTGAGTTAAAATGATTTCGAGCTCAAGTCTTTGATTCAAATCAAGTTCAAGCCTTATGATTTTTCGGTGAATCAATCTCAAAATAGCCAAATATCTGGTTTGGCTCCACTCGAATCCACCCCTACTAGTTATTAATGTAATATTTAAAAGAGATCAACTTAAAAATGAATCAATTTAGGGGGTGAAGATTAGGCTTGTTCACGAGTGGCCCACCAGGCCCAACTTCACACTGTTTTGGGTACTTTGCTCATAAAAACATGCATAGTCTAGTCCAACAATACTTAGGTCAGAACCAGAATCGAAATCGGAATCCTTAAGAAATGGAAATGGAATTCCTAATCCACATTCCTTTTTAGTACCAAAAGAGTCTATGACAACAAAGAGGCGTGACATCCAAAAGAATAAAACGTAACCAATCAATTGTAATTTGGAATCAAAATAGGTATTCATCAAAATTCATGGGAGGTTTTGATTGGAATTTTTGGTATCATAGAATCACAAATAGTAGTAATCAATAAAGTGGTATTGATCAAAATTCAACCTCTCACTCTCGCCATATATTTTAGGGTGAATCTATTAAATTATCCTTATTATTTATGAAATTAACAAACTGTATTGATATTATCTTGTAATTTTTCTGATAATTGATTAAAATCTTTAATTTTTCGTGATACTCCATTCACGCGTGAATCATTTTAAAATTCCTAAAATATCCTAATTGTTCACCGCCGTTATTAGAAGTTGCAGCGGTAGCGATGATTTTCGTATCATCGTTATAGGCGCCGACGGCTTCTGCAACTTCCGAATGAATCCCTCAATCAGTGATTTTGGTACCATCGGGGTTGGGCTCGCCGGCTGCATCCTCAGTATCTGGTCCATCATCTTAAAGAACAAATCCCTCTCCGACACGGGAAGACGACAGTGTTGCTTGCAAAATGGATCGCGGCTCCAGCAGTGTTTCATAGATGAATTGAATAAGGTCTCGGCGGTGAGTGGTGGGGTTTGTCTCGTTCAGCTTTGATTGGGCAGAGTCTGCAGGTCTTTGGGCACTTGTGGTATGACAAGAGATTGAGGATGCTCTCTCAGATCTCCACTGCCTTCGATTTCTCCAGTGGCTCCACCCGGTGGCTCTCATCGGGGTTTGGAAGAAGAAGGAGAGAGAGTGATCTTCTTCTTATTCTTTTCCTTTTTTTTTTCTTCTGCTTCATTCCTCTGCCCATCCTTTTCCATCACTGTGAACAGTGACCGCTGCTCTCTCCACTTTTTTTTTCTTCTTCTTACTCCCTGCATTTTCTCTTCTTCTTCTTCTTCTTCTTCTTCTTCTTCTTCTTCACTCTGGAGGGGACCGCCACCTCCACCTAGACCGGGTATGCCATCTCCTCCGCCGCCCTGGGATGCCTCCTCCACTAGGTGGTGTTTCTCTTTCCGGCCCACCTCACCTAAGTATGGCAAACTAGCAATAGCGCTGAGTTCAGATACCTCAGTAGCAAGGCTCAGTGTGTAGTCAAACTCTGACCCAGACCCAGTTCGGAACGCGGCAAGCGCAGGTTACGACGATCAGTTGTTGAGTTCAATCGGCTGCAGGTCCACTACAACCCCATCTCAATCTCATCATATTTTATCCATTAAATCGAGCAAAAGTGTCGCCTTCTTCCTCTTATAAGTCGACACTTCAAACTCTTGATTGGTTCTGTGAGTTTGGTTTAAGCTCTTCCTTTTCTCTTTTCCATCATTCTTTGTTTATTTCTCTCTCGCCAAGCTAAAAGCAAATCAATAAATAACATACACAATGAAGATCCAGTGCGATGTTTGTAATCAAGATGAAGCCTCCCTGTTCTGCTCCGCCGACGAGGCTGCTCTCTGCGATGGCTGTGACAGCCGCGTCCACCACACCGCTAGTGCCCTAAACCTGCGATGGCGAATTTGACATCAGTTGGGTTCCGACACCAAGTATGGCAAACTCTCAGTAGCAATAGCACTGAGTTCTGACACCAGTAACCGGACGGACCACGGATGCACTACCGACGGCCCTGGGAGAGGGATGGTGAAAAAGAAGGGACGTCGCCTGTGCTGAGCAAAACAACAGTCTCTAGGCAAAACAGTAATGTCTGCCGTTATTTTCGGCTACGATGACGCCTATGGATGAAAATGGAGAAAGAAGCAGCCGAAGAAAGAGAAAGAGAAGAAGAAGGTATGAAATTCAAAGAATAGTGGAGAGCAAATTTGACATTTTGTTTCTTTTGTTAACACTTAACGAGAATGTCAATTGTTAGAAAACTTAAGGGTACAGCTTGTCAATTTCGTGAACAGTAGGAGAATTACCATTGGTTCCGTAGCCAGTTCAATCAATGTTTTAAAAAACGAGTCAGAACTGGAACCACTTTGGCCACTGGTTTATGGGTCAGTGGTTCAACCATCCGGTTTGAATGGACAACCGTTTCAATGAAAACAATATTAAAAAATGTCAAAAAAATGTTATCCAGGTTGAACGGGTTGATGGTTCGATGTGTTGTTGACCAATTCAACATTTTTTGGCAAAGGACCAGGTCAGGGGTGAAACGGAACCAGTTTGATTGGATGGTTTCTAGGCCAAATGGTCCGACCATCTGAGTCAACTATAATTCTAAAACCACGTGCTGAACAACTATAGTGTTCAGCTAATCCATACTTGCTCGGTGTGCTCCCTGAGTGTGCAGTGTGCCTACCTAATTAGAACTAATTGATTGAGGGGTCCGGATCACCTGCCAACAAAATACGTTTCAACACCTTACCAACACAATGCTACACCACACATGATACATGGCAGGTCCCACTTTTATGGTGGATCCCAGTCTCATGGTGAGATGTGTGGTACCGGATCTTGTTGGTAAGGTGTTGGAACTTATTTTGTTAGCAAGTGATCCCAACTCATTGATTGAGGGATGGCACAACACATAAGCAAGAGTCTGGATCACCTACCAACAAAATGCATTCCAACACCCTACCAATAACATCTGACAACACACATCTTATACATGGAGGGTCCCATTTGTATGGTGGGCCCCAGTTTTTTAGCGAGATGTACAGTGCCGGATCAAGTTGGTAGGGTGTTGGAACTTGTTTTGTTGACAGTTGATCCCAACTCAATAAGGAGTCCGGAAAAAGGGAATAAGGAGGGATTAAAAATTGGTAAATTACAAAGACCCCCCATACTATGGGGCTTGTGACAAAGACCCCCCTGTACTTTGTTTTGTGACAAGGACCCCCCCTGTACTATGATCGTGAGACAAAGACCCCCTTCCATTAGCCTTCCATCCAAAAAGGTCGTTACAATATTTTTTAATCCCCATACTACCCTTATAATAACAAGACGAGAAAAACACTATTCATCTTCCCCAACCTTCCGATTCTACCCTTCCGTTCCTTCACATTTCTCTTTCTCCCTTTCTCTCCTCTCTCTCCCCCGATCTCTCTTCTTGCCCTTCCCCTGAACAGCGTCGAGATTGAACCCATTTAATTCAATCCCGACCTCTCTCTCTCTCTCTCTATTTTCCTGCTTTCCTGACCAGTTCAAAACTTTCAACCCGTCCTCAAATGGTTGGATAGGCAACTTCCGTCATCGTGAAATTGCAGCATGATAGGTTTTGGGCATTCCAAAAGCGCCATTGCTGTTACGGTGAAGATTCTGGAGGTTAGGATTTGCACCGAGAGCGGCAGATGTCGAATCGAGATCTGGTGATCTGCAAGAAGTCTTAGCCCTAGCCCTAGAATTGGAATGGGATTCAGAATCAGCGGCAGCAAGGTAGGTGTTGGGGAGGAAAATTCGAATGGAGAGGGAGGTGAAGGCATCTATGTGGATGTCCTTGGTGGTAATGCCATCAGTAAAGGAAGAATTAGCAGCGGCGACGGGGTCTTCAGGTCGGGATGTGACGCCAGGTCCGGCTCTACAAGTGTTGCAGGGGAGGCGGCTCTAACTCCACAAGTGCTGCAGGAAGAAAGTCTCCGGCTCTGTCAACTACAAGTCGTTTCGCCATTTTTTTCTCCCTCTACTAGTTGCCATGGAAGAAGAAGAAGTAGACGATGACGATGAGGAAAAGATGGAGAAATTTTTTGCAGGCTAAATTTTTCGGCTCCGACGATTCAGTTCCTCTTCTTCAGCACTTCTAGGGCCTTCTTTCAAGCGCCATGAACAAGCTAAATCATCGAAAGGGATTGGAAGCTCCGTCGGTTTTGCAATGGCGTCCAGACCCTACAACTTGGATTCATCGATGTCAATTCCCTCTTGCATTGTATGCTCCTCGCCAGACTGGTCCATTGTGCTAAGTCCACCCTTCCGCCCCATCACCTGGTATCCTTCCGTGCCTAGCTACTCCTTCCTCGTCTACCCTCCACGGCTCCTCCCTTCGGTGAGATGCTCCTGTGCTACGAGGCTCTTCCCTCCAGTTCCACCAGGGACTACAGTCTCTCCCTGCCTGGCTCTGGCGTCAAGTTCGATTCTCTATTGCCCGAATGCCATTCTTCTCACTATCATCTGCGACAGCTATACAGACGAGATTAAAGACGGAAAAGAGAAGAAAGGGAAGATGAGAAATGAGTTTCCTCTGTCCTTTCATTTTGGAGAGTTGGTAGAGAGAAAAAATGAGAGAGGACGGTGAGGAAGGGGAAAAGAGAAGAAAGGGAAAATAATAGGTTAAATAGATTTTAAGAGAAAAAGGGCAAAAAAAAGAGAATAGAAAAGGTTTAGTGGGGTATTTTGATAATTTAATGCATTGCATTCCGGCATTTGACTTAATGGTCAAGGAGGGTCTTTGTCTCATGGTCATAGTACAAGGGGTCTTTGTCACAAAACAAAGTACAGGGTGATCTTTGTCACAGACCCCATAGTACAGGTGGGTCTTTGTAAACAGAAAAGAGAGGGAAACCGAAAACACAAAAATGAGCAAAAATGACGACTTGACTGCATCTGCCATTGGCATTTATCTTATTCTCTTCCTCTCCTATGACGGAACTTTAGGAGTTATTGCAGCATTGGCAGCGGACGCACTGCCATAATTCTGATGCCTCCATTGGACCTTCGGGACCCTTTTCTCTCGAAGCTTGTTTCAGTGACTGCAACTTCTCCGATTCTCTACTCCCCCGATCTTCCGATTTAGATACTCCTTCATATCTCGATCTTTTCAACTATCCCAAGATCTTGTCAATTCCTGCTCAGTCAAGCAAGATTTCCCTGTTTCTCGACTCTTCTTGATTTTGCTATTTAGTTATTGGTTCATTGTTGAGTTGAACTCCTTTTCCGATTTTTGAATGAATTTCTTGATTTACTGAACGAGTGCTCTTTCTCCCGCTTCTCATATGGCTTCTTTACTTCTTTCTGAGCGTTTGTTTATTTGTATTTTGGTTTGCCTGTGTCTGGCAAAGGAACGCAGGCCGAGGAAGCCTCCACCAGAATTTCCTTCCCTACTTCTCCATGGGAGGATTGTTGCCAGTAAGTCTTGGTCCCACGGTCCTACCACAATTGTTTTTTGGTGATACCGATTGAAATTTGTTCATTGCGATGGCATAATTTAGTGGGATAGTTTGGTTAATTGCTCGTTCTATTCCCTTTACTAATAGAGCTTCAATTGTAACATAGTATCTGTAATTGTTCGCTCTTTTACTTAAAGGATGGATATACAGTTCTTTTGCCTTGTTATACTGTTTGTGCCACTAGAGGGGAGGAATTCTATACCATCTTCATTGCTACAAGCTTTTGCAAGTAAAATTGAAATAGCAGAGAAATGAGAGGGCTTACCACCCTGCGGCTTGCGGGAGACTCAAGACGATCACTAAAACAATTGTAGGGAACAGCTAACCACCCTGGAGAATTAACTGAGAATCATTGTGTTTGGCATGTCTAAAATTTTTAATAAGCACCAATTATTTCCCCTTTGATATTGCAAATCGAAATATCTCAAGTGGTTATTTTACTGATTTTCTAGCATTTTTGGAGTGTAGAGAATGGCTAGCATTTTCAATTCCCAAGAGAATTGTTTAAACCCATTTGTGAATTGCAAGCTTTTGCCAAAATCAGAGGAAAGAAAAAAAAAAAGATTTTTCTCATATGGAGATCAGCAGAATTGCTGATTTTATTATATAAAGATCAAGTGTTACATAGTTTTAAAACTCAAAACTTGGGATTGACGCTGTAGAGTGGAGCGGACTTGGCAAGTTTCCTAGAGTTTTGCTGAATCAACTTAAAAATAAATCAAGTAAAAAAAAATGGTTATTCATTTAAAATGGATTGCAGCCAGTTCGTTGGGTTAAGATGAGAACCCTTATCTTACAATCTTAAAATCGCTTTATTTTCACTGGTATCATCAACTCATTCCTTTATAGCTTGTTTGGATGCTACATGACATGGAAAGGGGAATGAACTTTTCTTTGGTATCATCAACTCATCAATTCTTAAGTCTTCAAAAAAAATCTTTAGTCTTGACCCTAGTAAATATTTCTAGCTTGTATCACCTCTGTAATTAATTGCTTTTAGACAATGGATTGAAGAAGACTTTAAAGGAATAAGAATAACGTAGAAGATAAGACCTAAAGTTCAGGCTAGAATTATTCATTTTGGTAGAATCTCATGTTGCACCCAAATACTTGATCTATTTATAATCTCTAATTCCCTCTAAATAACCTTCTTTTTTTCATGGGGCTACACAACAGGGGTAGCCAGTCACCCTATTCATAACTCCCCCAACCTGGTGAACGTCCGGATTTGATCCCAGGTCTCTGCTAATACCAGACAGAGACCTTACCAATTGGGCCAGTTGGCACCATCCATGCCCTCCAAATAACTTAGATGTTAGTTAGCCCTCCATATGCCTTTGAGAGAATTTGAGAGAAAAAATGAATTGATTGTATTGTCTTGGAAGGAGCATATACACAACTTTATATAGAATTACAGAGCTARCTTACARGGCGATAAAATAGGAAACTAACTTTTCCTAGAAAACTAATTTTTATATCAGTGGGATTCTCCAATTAATATCCCATGATTCTAGGATATTCCATAATTCTAAGATATCCCATGATTCTAGGAAACTAACTTGTGTATGTTTCCTAAACTGATGGACCTAAAATTATGGAGAATCAATCTTTTACTTTCCAACACTCCCCCTCAAGCTGGTGAATATGCATCATTCATTCCCAGCTTGGAGATAAGTCCTTGGAATGCCACACTGCAAAGCCCTTTTGTTAGCACATCTGCCAGTTGACCATTCGTTGAGACGTATGGAGTGCAAATTAATCCGTTATCCAACTTTTCCTTTATGAAATGCCTATCTATCTCAATGTGCTTTGTGCTTTGTCCTGTCATGTTGGACGGAATTGTGAGCAATGTTAATAGCTGACTTGTTGTCGCAGAATAATCTCATTGGACCTTCCCATCTGATCTTTAGGTCTTCCAAAATTATCTTGAGCCATAGTAATTCACATACTCCCTGAGCTATTGCCCTGAATTCTACCTCCACACTTGATCTAGCTACCACATTCTGCTTTTTATTCCTCCATGTCACAAGATTTCCTCCAAGGAACGTACAGTAACCTGTAGTGGACCACCTATCCAATGGGAGAGCCTGCAAAATCTACATCGGTGTATGCCTCTAGGGCTAATCTAGTATTTCTTTTAAACAAGATTCCTTTGCCAGGATTAGCCTTTAGATAATGTAGTATCCTATAGACCGCCTGTAGGTGAACCTCTTTTGGGTTGTGCATAAACTGGCCAATCATGATCACGGCATATGCTATGTTTGGCCTTGTGTGGGCAAGATATATAAGTTTTCCTACTAATCTTTGGTACATTTCCCTATTCACGGYTGGATMTTCATTTGCTTCTCCCAATTTGTGATTTGGCTCAATCGGTGTGGATGATGGTTTGCATGCTAACTTTCCTGTCTCTCTTAAAAGATTTGTTACATATTTCTGTTGTGA
>NW_010729096.1:5794315-5831378 GCF_000365185.1 Nelumbo nucifera | reverse complement strand
TTTGATGGTTTACCATTCAGCTTCCAACACTTCTCTTTGGTGTGCCTTGGTTTCTTGCAATAGGTACACCAAAGRGACTCCTTGTTGTCCCGTGCAGAGGACAAATCTGTCTTCATTCCTTCCAGTATTTTCGGTTGTTCTATCCTTGTAGCCATGGCTGAACCTTCTAGTACTTGGGGTTCAAGCATAACCCCCCTATGGCTTTCTTCAGCACGAATCAGAGAAATAGTCTCATTTAGAGATGGTACCTCTTCTTTGCCGAGAATCTGGACCCTAACTTGATCAAATTCTGCATTGAGTCCTGCAACAAAGTCAAACACGATCTTTTTCGATAAAACTCTTTAGGATTGCTGCATCCGCTGCACATTTAGTCTCAATGCACCGATAATGATCGAGTTCTTGCCATAGGTTCTACAGTAAATTTGCGTACTTGGTAACTGTCCTGTTGCCTTGTTTAGTCGCTCCAATCTTGACTTTAATTTCGTATACTTGTGCTACATCACGTGCCTTTGAATATGTTTGTCGGATGGCATCCCATATCTCTTTAGCCGTGGATAAAAACATACACGTGTCGCTGATTTCAGGGTTCATTGAATTCCMTAACCATGACWTGRTCATGGAGTCAGCTTCGTCCCATGCATCAAATCTTGGATCTCCTTCCTTCGATCTCGTCCCTAAGAGATGGCTAAGCTTTCCTTTTCCCTTTAAATATGTTCGAAYAAACTGAGACCACTTCAAATAATTTTTCCCGTTCAACCTATATGCTGCCTAAATGTTTTGCAGGTCGCTAGATGCTTGATGGGAGGAGACTTCTTCCGATTGTGCAGTGGTATTTGATACAGTGGCTTCTGACATATTGGGCGGGCTTCAAAAAAGAGAGAAAAACAGACAATGAAGGTCTGAAAAACTTAGTAAGGGTTGGCGATGAAGGCCTAAAGAATCTTTCAGCCAATGTCCAAAAAAAGGTAACTGTAATGCTCCACCAAACTGAAGAGTGGATCAAAACCTCTCAAAATTTCAAACTGATCCAAACCAAACCAAAGGGATTCAGTAAATATGCTCTGGGCAACACCAGATCTAAGATTTCAGACTGATCCGATGTCTCTACAAAGAGATCCAAGAAAAAGGATGAATCCGATGGCGTAGCAGCCCAGAAGAAAAAAAAATGTAGAGTTCAGATCTGTAGCCGATCTTGAAGAAGAATGGACACTCAAGAACCTCCCAAATACTGTTAGAGAGTTCTTGAACCAGCAGCAACAAAGATGACCGAAGAGATACTATGTGTAGATTAGGTCGTGACTAGCTCTGATACCATGAGAGAATTTGAGAGAAAAAATGAATTGATTGTATTGTCTTGGAAGGAGCATATACACAGCTTTATATAGAATTACAGAGCTAGCTTACAGGGCGATAAAATAGGAAACTAACTTTTCCTAGAAAACTAATTTCTATATCAGTGGGATTCTCCAATTAATATCCCATGATTCTAGGATATCCCATAATTCTAGGATATTCCATGATTCTAGGAAACTAACTTATGTATGTTTCCTAAACCGATGGACCTAAAATTATGGAGAATCAATCTTCTACTTTCCAACAGCCTTCTTATTTTTGAAAAAGTTATGCCCTGAAGGCTGAACATGTTTTCAATCTGATGTTATTCAGGCAGTTAAACTGATGAACCCAATGATCTGACAGCAGTGTTTTCAACCCATTGTTCAATGTTGACCCAGATCATCACCTGCGCTAAGATTGTTTAGTCTAAATCCCAAACCAAGGTTCAAGGTATTGCTGAACAAAATCCACCATAAAAGGTGTAGAAAAAAGGAGTTCATAATTGGAAGAGAACAAAGATAAGGAAAACAATATAAATGATAGCTTAAGTGTGATATTTATTTTGAAGGTAAAAATACTAAAATTGCAATAATCTATAAGGGAAATAATGTGGTATCTAACATACTATTTTCCTAAAGGTAAAATATTAAAAATCAATTATTACAATACTAAATTGGATGGACAAAATTGTCCTTGAGAAATCATGATGCAACTAATTGCCTCTTGTTATGTAAGGTAACTAGCAAATTCTAAGACACGACATGGAAAATTGATGAT
Organism: Nelumbo nucifera; assembly: GCF_000365185.1. The sequence continues at coordinate 5,829,266 of NW_010729096.1, read as the reverse complement.
CTTTCTGAATTGGACAATACAACAAGAACCCTAAAATATGGCTACACAAAATCAATAAACAGAAAAGGAAAATAAAGAGTAAGCTAAAAAGAATTGAGATGCTGTATAATTTTTGTATAATACTATACAATGAAAGCATAAAAAGGGATGCAAGATAGAAGCCTTCTGTTGAATTTCTTATATTCACATTTCTAAACTCCAAAATACAATTTTTTTTCCTACACACATAAATACAAATATCACAAAATTACTAAGGCTGGTTCAACCAAGCTGACATAACCTCTCAATTTCCTTCATTACAGCACAACCACTTCAGCCATAAATTCAACCAGTCTTGTTGGGCAAAATCAATTTAGCAATGAAACTTTAAATCAGAATGAGAGCTTAAAATCAATTACTAGATAAAATAGATTAAAAAATTCATTAACAATCAAACATTATTAAATGCCCTCTTGGTTCCACCTCATCCTAAGAACATGAATTCAAATAGCAGGAGTTCTACATCAACTAGAATAAAATATTACTCAGGAGATAAGATAGTGACAAAACCATGCTCAACTTTTAGCTTAAATCCTATAGTGACCTTAAATGGCTAAGGGAAACACAATCTAGTACACTGAGTAGGTCTCACCAGTAGGCCAGATGGTCCTGAAGATAGCACTGGCAATTGGAAGAATACCCACAAGTGCAATCTGAAGCTGCTCCGTACAGCTTGTCCTAACTGTGATTTGTCCACTGAGCTTGTTGTTCAATCCCATACGAACAGCCATCTTCGAATTCCGACCAAGGGAGAACTGAGACTGCAGATTAGCGCCCAGAGCCAGGTCACCTCTCCATCTCATCAGAGACAGGCTCAAAGTGGATTGGTCTTGACCAATTGGATAATCCTTCTCCTTCAGTCTGGCCTCCAAGTTGGCCCCGTATGCTATATCACCCTGAGATTGAACTGCACCAGTGCTCCCCACCAAAACTAAGCGTTTTCCAATTGCAATCTGATCCTCAATTTTGAGTCCAGTGGCTACATTCTCTCCTAAGAAAGTAATGGATAATCCAGCAGCTGTCTTGTTCTTTTTCACATTCTTGAATTTTGTTTCACCTATGAGGATGTATCCAAGCTGCCTTCCAATGTTCTGAATGTCAAAGCCTGCTAGGGTTGATCCATTGTCTCCGTGCTTGGCTGAAACTGAGGAATTCAAATGGATGTTGAACTCCTTCTTATCTTCGGTAATTTGAACAGCAACTCCTGCTGGAAACTGACCTGCAATTGCAAGATTATGTTCAAGGCTGACACCATCATACCCACAATCATGATCCCACCCATGTGTGTCAAGGACTGGCCTTGCCAGGAGCTGTGATGTCGGCTCCAAGAATCGGTACCTGTAAGCTGGATTATCTCCATCAAAGGAAGGTGGCAGGACCATGTCAGGTAACGGAACTGGCACAGCCGCAGGACTTCCATTTTCTTCCTGATCCACATCTTCCCCCATATAACCATAGTCAATCCCATCAGCTTTTCCTTTCTTCTTTATTTCCCTCAATCTTCTTACTTCCTCTCTCCACTGTTTCTTCTGAAGGAGCTTCATCCGATAATCATACTCATCAAAATATGCCTTCCTCTGCTCCTTGCTGAGCTCAGCAACCTGAGCTTTCTTCAGGGGTTTAAACGGTGGGAGCTGGTCATATTCATCCTCTTCTTCTTGATCAGAATCAGAGAAGTCCAGGTCAACATCAGAGTCACCATTCTCATCACCCTGATCGGCAGATAGTTTTGGGTGGGAACGGGACTGCAGCAGTGAAGACAACAGGTATGGTAGAGGTGGTGAGCGAACACGGAGTCCAAATAGCTTCCTGTGGTCAAATGGGTCTTGAGGTTTTGACAAGGAACTAACTTCAGATAAGATCTTCATTGAGTAGCACAAAAGCAATAACTGGGATCTCCAATTTTGGCCGTTAGGGAGAATTTTTTGGCCTTCTCTGTTCTTCCTGCATGAAGGATGGTTTTCAACGAGAGACACAGGGTTCATCAAACTTGGATTCATCAGGCGCAAATCACCTACTGCTTGTCCAATGCACTGCTGTACAACATGGGAACGTTGAGCAACAAAAACCTCATAGCTTAAGGGGGACCCAGATGGTCCATCTGGAGGTGCTGTAGCAGCATGGGTGAGAGTGACAATAGCACTCTGCCATAGTGATGAACCAAGAACACTGGTGATTGACCTTAACAATGGCAGATCGTTAAGATCTCTGGTCTGGGCATCTAGCCGGTCTATATAGAGGACAATATCCGGTGGGCTTTTCTTAATGAACTTCTTTATAGATGATAAGACTTTCCGGTTAAAGGATTGTTCCATCACAGAAGATCTGAGACCCGGTGTGTCAAAGACCCGGATCTTAACTCCATCTACTGATCCAACGATCTCTTTCACAGAAGTTGTAGTATATTCAAATGCATCAACAACTGACTTCTGTTCACCAAAAATGGAATTAATGGTTGCACTCTTGCCCACTCCAGTTTTCCCTAGTACAAGGATGTTCAAAGAGAAGTTGAGATCATCTTTACCCTCTGCCTCCAGCTGCATTGCTGTCCTCTTGGCAATTTCCAGGTTAAACACTTGACTGGTTTGCCTCCCTGCAGCTATAACCATCCTGTATAAAACCTGTGCCACAATAGAGTCTTCAGGAGAATGGCCCAGTCTCTGGACAAGCCTCAAGAATTTCACTCTTGTGAATTGTATCTTCTCCAGCTTATTCTTTTGTTCTTCACTCAAATTGTCTTCTGATTCCCCCCCAGCTGTGAGAACTGGAGGAATAAAAAAGTTGGGACGATTTGGTCGGGGTGCAGGCTTCACAGTCTGCATAGAGGATCCCAAACCAGCAGGTCGCTCAATAGAGAAAAGCCTGGAACCATCTGGAGAGGTAATTGTAACACTGCCAGTGTCTGATCCTGCATTAGATGCTGCTTTTAGGAGAGCAGTCAATGCAGCAGAATCAAATAACTCTTTCCCATCTCCCTCATCATCAGTGTCCACTTCATCATCTGAGTCTGTAGCAATCTGTCCCTCAATTCTCTGAGGATGATCAAGATAACTTTGAGCACCCGAGTGAGAACTAGTGCCTGATCCTTGCTCCAACTCCTTCATCATCTGTTTGGCAGCTTCAGAGATTCCAAAGATCATACCTTCAGCATCTTCATCCGAAACTGGACCTTCATTGTCACTACCATCATCATTGTCATCATAATCTTCTTCTTCTGGACCAGGGTTTAGTATAGCTTCAGTTTCCAGCTTCACTTCTGAGTCTAAGATGGAAACTGGTACCATGGATTGAGGTGTTTCAGATTTTCTAGAGGCCCTGTCTTCCAATTGATCACTCTGGGCAGATCCAGCGACTGATGCATCACCATTCTCCAAATACTTCTCCTTGACAACAGGTTCCATGGAACTAACGTTAGAGTCCACACTCTGAATCTTATTTCCACCTGATTCTGAATCAACTTCATTGACAGATAACAGTGTGGTCTGTTGCTCAGTTTCAAGTTCAGGTTTTCCAACCTTACCAACTTCATTTATAGAAACACTTGGATCAACAACACCATCCTTTTTGCCCTTTTGGTTTTGGTCATTTGCAGAAACATTCATTACAAAATCAACAAAGCCAGATCCAGTGTCCAAACCATCAATTTCCACCACTTCTACCATATCAGTTTTTGGTCCAAGTGGCCCCAGTTCTATGGCCTCATGCACAGGGTTTATTGCAGTTTCATGTTCAAGAGCACCATAATCCTCTATCTTTGTAACATCAGTATCTGCTTCCATCAACTTGGAAACAACAGGATGTTCAACAGCAGGGTTTGGTTGATCAGACCAAGTACCCAAGATCAAACTTGTCTCTCCCGATTGCTCCACTCCTTGAGTTTCAGAAACTCCATTTTCTTGCTTATGGACCTTATCTCCAACACCAGATCCCAAACCCAATAAAATGGCCTGTCTGGTTTCATCAACTGAATCCCCTCCGGTCACAGAACTCATATTATCCGCCTCAACGAAATTTGAACTTACCAATTCTTCAACAACAGGTACTGAAGAATTCACTTTGACGGTATAATTCTCTTCCAAAACCTTATCCTCCGATTCAGTCCCATCTACTTCCTGCATTCCCGGTGCATAGCTTTCTTGAACTGCAGGCTTTATATCCTCGTCCAAATACACACCTTCAGACAAGGTCTCTTCTTCATTGCTCCCGTCTTCCTCAACAGTCTCAGAATCCTTGCCAGCAACCACAAGTGGCTCAGGAACCCCGTACCCATTCAGTCCCGATCGAAGAGAACCCGAATTCAATACTTCAACAGAAGCAAAATCCCTGCCCAAGGAAAGCTCATCCACGCCACCAGACTCCTCCAATCCAGCGACGGAAGGAAAACCAACAAGGCCCAAAATCCTTTGATCCTCCACTTCACTCACAAGCTCCTCATCCTCGGCAGTAACATCACCATCGTCCCTCGGTTGCTGCTTAATTGGAACCGCAGTCTTCGGAAGAGGGAAAATCGAAGAACCCAAAACAGGTTGAACGAAAGGAACGCTAGAGTGTTCCCCCTCCGTAGCTGTTTCCAGACCTTCTTCTGGTTCTGCAACAAGGTGCCTCTCGGAAGCGGTTTCGAACTCGTCCTCACCGCTCATGAAGCCCTCGGACTTATAACTATAGTCGCTGCTGCGACTGCTGAAGCTACTCCTATTGCGTTGCTTATCACCAACGTTTTCTATAGAGGTTTCGATATCAAAATCAGGAGGAGGAGCTCCGATACCTGGTGACCCGGATGGTGGTTGTTGCGGTTGGGACTCCTCCGCTGGTGATGGGGTCGACTGTGTTGCGTAAAGCGGAACAGACGGCTGTGAATCCATGGACGTAAGCTTTTGTTTCCTACTAAAACACGCAGATGCCGAAGCAGAGGTTACACAGCAAAGAGCGGAGTGCTGGGAATGATAAAAGATTGGCGTTGTCTACTTGTCTTATTGATTTTTCATTACTTTCGATTCTCTTCCTCTCCAACAAATTCTCCCCGTCTCCTCGGTTGCAGTTAGGATTACAAAGATAGGATCTTTGATATGAGGTTGCACGGAGAGCCTCGAGCTCGAGGAAGGTGAGATAAGGTGGAAGATTTCTCGCAGGAGTTTCTCTTTTATATTTATTATTTTTTTGGTAAGATCCCTTTTATATTTGTTTATTATGGCGACATAATTACCCCTGCACAAGATGTTTTTTCCCTTTGTAGATTCTTCTGGTTCTGGCCTCCAGGGCGGTCGCCGCGGTCCAGAAACAAGTTTGGACTTGGGACGTACATAATCGATGGTGTTAAAGGTGTTTGCCGCATCACCGTTACAAAGTGAGGCAATTCTCGGTCATTTCTTGTCAATTTATTTTCGTCATCATTTGGAAAGAGAAATAGTTTTGGCAGACTCAGATTGGATTGAACAATCAAAATGGTGAACGGTCAATATAGATGTAGAAGAGAGATAATTTTGAACCATATGGATTGAACAATCAAGCTGGGTTACTCATCCCAGTTTTTTTTTTTTTGACAGAAAAAGAAAGATTCTGATGTTCTTCACATAATCTTTCTATGTGCTGATCTTTGTTTTTGTGTATTAAACTTGGAGATGATTTAATTGTTGTTTTAAAATCTTCTTATTTGGCCAATACCATAACATGAGCACCATGAGCACCGGTAGTTAGTATAAGGTGAGGTTGCTGAATAGGTTTTTATTCTCTAACATTATGCCTAGTTAGTTTTTTTTATCCTTACTGGTTCTTTTGTTGGTGTCTTTGTTAATTTATTCTTTCTGTGAGGGCAGATGATTTAAAAAGTGGACCATGGAAATGGAGTGGTTGCTTACAGAACCTTCTATTACTACTATGTTTTCTGTTTTAATGATTTTTTTTTCAATTTTTTGTAGGTTATTATGAAATTGTTGGGGAATTAATTACAAAAATAAAAAAAGTGAATACATTGGAAGCCTTGTGGCTAGTAGCTAGAAGCTTGTGAGTCACATCTATCTATATCTATAAAAGGGATACTTGCCTTGGTGTCCATGCATGTTTTCTAGCATCATCTATCCTATATACATTGGAAGCCTTGTGGCTAGTAGAAGCTTGGGAGTCATATTTATCTATATCTATACTATGTAAAAGGGATACTTGCCTTGGTGTCCATGCGTGTTTATTGGCACAATTTATCATATATAAAACATATACTTGCCTTGGGTTTGGTATAAGCCATAAAAGTTAAATCTAAATACCATATATTATATATGATTAATATTTGTAGATATACATAGCACGTGTTCTCACATTAATATTATGTAAGTGTTTTCATTTTTTCACTCTTTCATTTTTGCTTTCACATGTTATAGCCTATTTCCCCCATATACCATAAAAGTTAAATCACGTATTCACTTGCACCATATTGTATTAGCAAGTAAACCCATTTAATGCATGAGGTTAGATAGAAATTTGGTTAGATTTTGGTGGCATTTGATAAACTTAAACTTTGATGTCTAAAAGGTGGAAAATCTATTATTTGGATTTGAAATTTGGAAAAGAAATAGAAATGATTTTTTTTTTTTTTTTTGCTTTTTAAAGGCTTTGAAAAGATAAGATTGTTAGGGTTGGAGCAATTCTCCAATGTCTGAAACTATCAAGTTTACTATTTTACCCTTAAAAATAGATTGTTTGATAATATTATAGATGTTAAAAATAGACATAATTTCAAACACCTCTTACCTTTGAGCAATAAGTTTTATATACTTTAGACATTTGAAAAGTGTTATCAAATACCATCTTATAAGACTGCAAAACAAGTTTGCTTAATTTGAAAACTTTTCAAATATATTAGACTTGGATTAGGGTTCAGGCTCATGGGTATTAATTCCCAATACAAACCAACCCAAGTCGGGAACATCGGTTGGCAAATTTGGGTATTAACATCATTTTAAGTTCAGGATAGGATCCTTATCTTGGGTTGGTTTTCATAATTTGGCCCATAACACAATCTATTATATGTGTATCCTAAGATAGACTTAAATTTTATTTCTAATAATTTAATTCAAAAATAAATAACCATATGTGTGAAAAACGAGGAGAGGATTTCTGTGTAAGCTTTGTGGTGAGAGGACCCCTCACCTCCCTTCTTTGGATATGGATAGAGTTTTTATTTTTATTCTTTCATCTTTTACTTCTATACGTGCATGGGAAAGTTCTTGATTAGTATCTTGTAGGACCTAGTGTCACTTTGGTCTCCTGAACTTTAAAACACGATAATTCAATACTCAAACTTTCAAAATATGCCAATTTAGTACATACCGTTAATTAGCCGTTAAGTGGCATTTGAAAAAACACAAATACCCTTTGACTATCATCTAATTTTCTTTATCAACCATCTAGACGTTGACAAAAAATGAGCAGTCCCAAATCATTGTCTCTTCTATTCAAAAATGTTGGGGTCATGTCTTAGTGGGCATTCTAGTGACCCCAACTTTCTTGAATAGAAGAGGCAAAGATTTGGGACTGCTCATTTTTTGTCAACATCTGGATGGTTAATAAAGAAAAGTAGATGATAGCCAAAGGGTATTTGTGTTTTTTCAAATGCCACTTAAACGGCTAATTAACGGTATGTACTAAATTGGCATATTTTGAAAGCTTGAGCATTGAATTATCGTGTTTTAAAGTTCAGGAGACCAAAGTGACACTAGGCCCAAAGTACAAGATACTAATCAAGAGCTTTCCCATGCACGTATAGAAGTAAAAGATGAAAGAATAAAAATAAAAACTCTATCACTTAACATCTGGGTTGATAGAGACAAAGATTTGGGACTGCTCGTTTTTTGTCAACATCTGGATGGTTGATAAAAAAAATTAGATAGCATTCAAAAGGTATTTGTGTCTTTTCCAATATCACTTAACAGTTGATTAACGGTAGATATTAAATTAACACGTTTTGAAAGTTTGGATACTGAATTGTCGCATTTTAAAGTTCATAGACGAAAATAACACTAGGCCTAAATAAATTAAAAAAAAAGAAAAGAAAAACTAAAATGGCCAAAACAAAAAAAATCTCCTAAACTGGCTTATATTTGAAATCAACTATTGCTATATGAATAGCCAAAACAATACCTGCCTCAGTATTCTTTGAAATTAGGGGCGTCATGTGACTTTTGCTTTCTCTGAAATGCTGTAATGTAATGACTAAAGACGTACCAAAATTGTTAAAAGATGGACGGCAAAACTCTCTGATATAGATTCCACTGAAGCAAGCATGAATACATGAACTATTGAATTTCTCAACTAATTAAAACCACAAATACAACACTCAATGACCTCGTTGAAATAGTCAAATAACACAGTGACTTGACTTTCATACAAATTATTAATTAATGGTGAAAGTGAAACAAAGCAAGTGTAATCGTGGGTGCTCAGATTGGTATGGGATCAATGAGCAAAAGCACGATGTGAGCTTTCAACACATGGGCGTTGGTGTAGCCATCTTCACGCTTGTAGGCGACATCGAACACGCGTGCAAGGTTCACAGCTCGCATTAGCGGAGGCATTGCTGCGGCAGTTGGTCTGACGCACTGTTCGTTTATATCCTTCCATGTATTATTGATCAGCTTGCGTATCTCAGTGATTGCTTCTTCCCTTGACACACCATTTTCATTCATATAGCATTCAATAGCAGAACTGACATGTCCTCTCTCTTGCTCAAACTTCAAACATAAGAATCACAACGCATGGTTAATTAGCAAACATATTTGTATTTGTAGACAAGAGCTCAATTCACTTAAAATGTACATCTACACCAGATTTATAGATAGGGGTGTTAATTGGATTGAATTTGGTCCAATCCGATCCAGTCCAACGGGAGTACATTACAAATGGATCGGGTCTGTCCCAATTCAATGAATATTTTGGATCATTTTGTATTAGTCAAATTTAATGTTTGCACTGTTCGATCTGTTCAAATTTATTTTAATTTGGATTAATTCTAATCCAAACCTGGTCCATTGACACCTATATTCTTTGTCTACTATTAATGGACCAAATGGTGGCTAAATCCAATCTAATCCAATATAAATTCATTATAGATAGACCAGGTCCAATCCAATCCAATAAATACTTTGGACTATTAAGTCTAGACCGATCCAATTCAATATGACTTGTTGGTTCGTCCAATCAATCCAAATTGATTTTGGTTTGGACGGGGTCCAATCCAAAACCGTTGCATTGACACCCCTAGCTATAGATGCATACTAACTACTAAGGCTCAGTTTGGAAAGAGTACAAATACAAATATGTACAATACAAATTATAAGATTTTACGTTCTACATATTTGTACTTGTATTCCTTTCAAATGAAGCCTAAGGCTGTATTTGTTTGGAATACAAATTTATTTGCACTAGTACAAATGCATGTAAGTACAAATATAAAAAATGAAAATTCTTGTTTAATTTTGTTTCGGATTTTACTTTATTCTGCTTTATGTCTTAATTTATTTTATTTATACTGCAATAAAATAAAATAAGCTAAAATTTGAAACAAAATTAAGTTAAAATTTACATTAAAATCATTTGCACTGTTATGATTTTGCAGCAATGCAAATTTATTTGCATTGCAACCAAATACAGCCGAAGTATTTCAACCAAGGTGCAAAATTTTAACACAATACATCTTTTGTATGGGACGTATCGTATATTTTATCGTGGCTGTAGATACACTTTTTTATAAGGTTTTTCCCCAAAAGTTTGATTTTTAAATGTTAAACAGCCTTTAAACTGATCCCTTGATATATTCTGGAAAAAAAAAAGAATTAAATATATATGTATCGATACACAAATTAATAGTACCTCGTTAGACACGATATCATCCATGAGACGACCAATCAAACATGCACTCCGAACAATTTTAGGTGTTTTTGACACCCAATCAAAGACCTCCTTTGTTGCAATTTCTCCCATACCCACAAAGGATGTAAGTAGTATCATGGCGTAACCACAGCTAACCAAGGCATTCTCCAGAGACTCCTTAAATGTAGGAATGTGGCCTTCAGAGAACCATTTGGCTTCAGTGAAGTAGGTTCTAATCAATACTTTCATCTGGAGCACAATCAAAAATTAAAGTCAGATACCTTTGCTTAACTAAGGTAGATCTCAAGATGGAACAAACCAGAAAGGAGAGGCAGAGCCATGTATATATAACGTACTTCTTCTTTTGCATAAGAGACACAATAAGATCTTCCTTCATTCCTCATCTCTTCTTCAATTTCATTGTATATATCTAAGAGTGCAAGATATATCGCTTTCATGTATTCTGGCAGCTTATCAGTTTCATCGACATCCCACCTGAATTCATGAACTGTATTGAGTGAGAAGAGCAGTGAAGAACAATATAGACACATCCCGCCTGTTGAAATTGAACCCAGACTTGTTAAAATTCTGAGCAATTACAGGAGATAATCAAGATGTTTTGGTTTCAAACCTTTCAATTGCATCAGTAAACAGTTGGAGCTCTTCAAATGTACCATATGCATCATAAGTATCGTCTAAAATTGAAGTCATGGCTGTTACTTTGGTGAGGATGGTTCGTCCAAAGGAGTATTGGGGTTCAGGATAAACTCCCATTATACAAAAATAGCACTCCACCACTCTGTTTCTTGCATAAGGTATCTTTGATGCCAAGTCTAGATCCTTCCACCACCTGTAATTGTATACATAGATTACATATACATGGTTAAGGTAATCACCAAACTTCAGAGATATGGGTGTCAATGGATCGGTTTTGGGTTGGACCTCGTCCAAATCAAAATCAATTTTGACAGATTGGACAGACACGGACCAATAAAATATATTGAATTGGACCAGCCAGACTTAATGATCCTGAGTATTTATTGGATTGAATTGGATCTGGTCCATTATAATATATTTATATTGGATAGAGTCAGATTGAACCAATATTCAGTCCATTGATAGAAGATAAAAATTTAGGTGTCAACGATAGACTAGGTTTGGATTGGAACTTTTCTAACTTAAAACCAGTATGAACAGATTGGATGATCCAATCATTAAATTGGACATGTCCAAAATGACCAGAAGTATTCATCAGATTAGATTGGATCTGATCCACTTGTAATGGATTCATATTGGACCAGATCAGATTGGACCAAATCTGGTCCAACTGACACCCCTACTGGAGGAGGGGACAGTTGAAGAAACTTACCTTGATATTTCACCTAGCTCCTCGAGATGCAATGACTGTAATCTGTTGAAATCTAGCTTTGCAAGCTTAAGCAAAACCTCATTTCGTGATGGGTCTTTCTCATAGAAGGAGATATAATGCCGTGCCTCTAGTTTAGTCATACCCCTGTGGAGAGACTGCTCTAGGGCATGAATCACTTGTTCTACAAGAGGGGAACTTGAATTGGTAGCCACAGACTTGAGGTGGGCAGTAGTAAAAGAAAGGGCTTCATCTAAAATTTCTTCTCCACGTATCCCAAGATGTGCAGCTTCATACAAACTCAGCATTCCTCGTGTGTCTCTGGTTAAGCCATTTCTGAATTTTCCATGTTCATCTCTGAATTTATTCAATACATCTGATTGACCAGCAGAAAATTAGTAATTGATGGACAATAACATAATCAAATAAGTCGAGATCAAATCAGCCCCCACGAGATTACCCCCACGGCATCCTACAGCACATTCCCGCTGTGTATTGAGAATAACTTCCGATGGTAATATCAGAAATGATGATGCCATCATCGGGAGATGTTTCTAATACACAGTGGGGATGTGTTGTGGGATGTTGTTAGATTTTTTACGGCTCATCCCAGCCTTAATATATATTACCAGGTAGGGGTGTCAATTGGGCTGGATTTGGTCTAATCCAATCCAGTCCAATGTGTGTCCATTATAAATGGACCCGGTCCAATTCAATCTAATGAATGTTTTGGACCAATTTGGACTGGTCTAATTCAATATCTGGACCATCCAATCTGTTCTAATTCATTTTAATTTAGATTGGTTTCAACTTTCAACCCAAACTCCGTCCATTGACACATGTGTTCTTATCTTATATCAATGGACCAGATATTGGCTTAATCCAACACAATCCAATATAAATTTGTTACAGACAGACCAGGTCCAATCCAATCTAATAAATATTTTGGATTGGATTGATCCAATCCAATATGTCTTGTTGGTCCGTCCAATCTGTCCCAATTGATTTTGGACTGGACGGGATCCAATCCAAAACTGGTCCATTGACACCCTTATTACCAGGTCCATGGTTTGGGCTAGGATGGGCCCGAGAGGCCCAAAATGATTTTACTACCCTGTAAAAACTCGTCCCAGTCCATAATCATCTGTAGTCTATGTCACGTCACCAAGACAAGTTAGAGAAAAAGAAAAGATGAAAAATATTAATAGAATAGAAAAATAAAAAAATGATAAATGCATAAAAATATTTAATATTTATATAACAATACCCTATATGCTTTTAATAAAAAACCCTGTGAGCTTATGGCTTGTTAACCTGTGATGGGTAGACAATTATAAACTTGATTCTAGGGTGAAAAGTGAAGACGGAACGAATCCAATTCGAATATGAACCAAATATAAAAGTGCAAAATGGTATCCGTTTCAAAATCAGATTGAAATAGATCATTAGATAGACAGATAGATAAATAGAATCCTTATTGGATATTCGATAAATTGAGTAAATATGCATTTACCCAATTTTCTAGGAAATAAAATAAACATGAGTAAATATGCATTTATCCAATTTTCTAGGAAATAAAAAAACATGAATAAATATGCATTTACCCAATTTATCAAATATATATATATATACACACTTACCTACCTAGATAAGTGTTTCTTAAGAAATACTTATCCAAACAAGCAACTTACTAAAATGCGAATAGAACCTTAAGACTAGGAAGTCCGGATATCACATATGACCCCATTAATGACAAATTACAAGTATGAAAAATGTTTGAGATGCGCAGCTGTAACATCTTGTAGGTAACATATTCAATCACTAGAGCTGGAGGCTGCAACTTGGTTGGATTGGATTGTGAAAACTTGTTAAACCTTGAACGGACCAAGCCCAAATAGGGATAGAAGTTTTACCCACAAAAACCAGGTCCCTAATCCAACCTGACCCGAACGGGGCAGATTTTCCCCGATCAAAATTGGAGCGGGTCAGGTTTGGGGCTTTTTCTTAATTTTATCCCAAACCGGGGACCGGGCGAGGATGGGTTCTGCATATAAATCCCCGAACCCAGTTGTAAATTACACGTGTGTGTGTTTGTAAGTTACTGAATTAGGCTTTATTTTCTTCTCAGTTCGGCAGACCACAGACTACAGTGGTCTGCCATAGCAACAATGAGACACTAATACCATCGTCCTCTCTGTTTCTCCCTCTACTCGGCCACTACATAGCCACTACAGAATCGTCTTTTGTAGTGGTATGATTATTACAAAATCATTTTATCGTTTACAAATTTTGAAATCAATTTATTTGGTGCCGCAGATAATAATATTGATTTCCGATTAGTGATTTCCTGCTTGTTATTGCATGATTTTAAATCCCTTGTGCCATTTTCATCTAAAGACATGGCTCGTTTAAAGCATTCCATGAATCCAACAATGACCATAACATAAAAGTTTGAATGAAATTATGAAAGATTGAAAATAGGTTCAACAAAATAAAATAAAAATTTGATACGAGAAAACAATATTTAGTGTTTATAGGTAAACCAATCTTTAGTGTTTAGAAAACAATCTACTGATGTCATCTTATAGATTGAGAACAGCCTCAAACCAACCTTAGTTAAATGARAAAAAAAAAAAAAAAAAAAAAAAAACAGAAAGAGAGTATAATAGATTTTGAAGTAACAGTCAACAGGGTGGGTATATCGGGGATTATATGTTTCCAAGTTCAATGGTAATAGGGTGGATACATGTCGGAAATTCCCCATATCTGACAGGGCCGAGGATGGGAGTTAAATCTAAATGGGGCGGAGACGGGTTAGAGGATTTTAACCACGGGGCAGCGATGAGAAGGGATGCCCCGCCCTGTTGCCATTCCTAACCCAATTGCAAGCATGCTGTGGAAGAAAATCAGGCAACTTTTACATAGTTACTCCTTAGAAAATGATTAGCCAAATTGTCAAAATGCATGAGCTTCATGCGTTTATTCATTCTCAAACAATAAAGTTCAAATGAATTAAACCCATAACAATAAAGTTCAAATGAATCAAATCACATGCATATTAATTTAAACTAAGACTTGTTTTCTGCAATGGACAATTTTGCATGTTCATTCGTTTTGACTCCACATAAGCGCCATGGATGATTTGACGTCAAATGTAATTGATTGGGTATTATTTAACTTCTGATGGTCACACCATGGTGCTGAGTGAATGATGTTTAATATTGTTTATTGTATTTGAAAGGTATTTCCACCTCAATTTTCCATTCATAAACGTCTGAAATTATAATAAACTATTGCACAAATGAATTCACTTTACTTTTTCGATTTCCAATGTCATAATTTAAATAAAAATGATATAATTTATAAATAAAATTAATCAATAATATTATGGATAATTATGGGCTTTAATTGTGGGTTTTACAGATATTAATTGATTGGATCAATTCTGTTTTTATGCATGTGATGTATGGATGTGTGATGTGCAACGTTCATGGGCCATAAGCACTTGGCCCATGCTGATACGATAGTGGCTCTTGCGCATACCATGGCTGAATGCACATCATTNGATACGATAGTGGCTCTTGCGCATACCATGGCTGAATGCACATCATTGTCATGGTGTCCATAAGATCATTGGATGATCTCTCTTYRTGGTGGGCCCCACACCTCCCCAAGAARAACCGTGYGGAACCCTATCYGTTTAGGGTCCACCTAAATCTGGCTTTATGAAAGCCAGTGGGAGCCACTTTGGTTTGACCTAAATTAAACTAGGGCGTAATATTTCGTTCCCTCCGTTGAAATATGAGTGTAGGTGATAGGGAGATTCATATGATGAACTCTCTAAACGCCTTCCATCAATAGCATGAAGATGGGTCCTTCGGTTATGGGGAAACGCACCATAAAATTGGGCTATCCATTTGCTGTTGAATCTGTTGAAATGTTTCATAAGATGATAGGGGTGTCATAGACCGATGTGGGAGGGGCCTATCCTAAAATGGAAGACTCTCTCACGGTACCTTGGCATTCACGAATATGATGGATGAGCACTCACTAGACAGAAATGTTTAACCTAAAATGGCATTGAACCTTGTTTGACAAAGGCCAAAGGGAAAGTTCATAAGATGAGTGGGTATTGATCCTTCACAAAAAGGTGGTGGGGTTATGCAGTTGAAACAGTTGGCTCCATGCACCCTATGCGATTTCCCACATTTCCAGAGACATAATTCGCAGTCTCCATCACTGAGATAGGAGGAAAATCTCAGAGATGAACAAATGGGAATGGAACATAGATTAAAAGCCATATCTATGTACATAACACGAATCAAATAAGGTTGTGGACTAATATTTGCTTTTTATCAGAAATGGCAAACGGACAATTCGCAAAATTGTTGGATGACAACAAACTTAAGGACCCTAACTACGCTGACTGGTACCAAAACCATATGCTGGTCCAGACATCAGAAAAGTTGGACAAAGTAGCTAAAAATCCTGCTCCGGAACGCTGGGTGATAGGGCTTCTGAGGCCCGTAGGAGGGATTACCAAGAATGGGAAGAGAAAAATTCCCTTGCCCGCTGCTACATCATAGCATCCTTAGACAATCCGATACAATGACAGTTCGATGAACAGTTTGATGATGATATATGAGGAGCAGAATCGTTCTATTCGTCAAAAGGTCTTGAAATAGTTCATGACCGCACAGATGTCCAAGAACCAGCAGGTTCATGGCCATTGTCTTAAGATGATGGGATATATCAATGAACTTGAGGCTCTTGGATCCGGGCTTGACCATGTCACTAAGGTGGATACCATCCTAAATTCTTTGCCTCCTTTCTTCAATCAGTTCATCATGAACTATAACATGAACAAGCTAAATGTTAGCATCCAGAAACTCAACAATATGTTGCAAAGGGCCGAGGAACTGATCAATAGGATGAGCCCATTGCCATGCTTGTTGAATTTGGCAAATCAGGCAAGAAGAAGAGGAAGGCTAAGAAAAAGCCTCAGAAGAAAGCTACTAAGTCCAAGAGGCAGAGGAAAGACCAAGCATTAGATGCTTGAAGATTTAGGGTTGTCCGGCACATGTTAAAAGAATGAGTGCGGACAAATTGGAATCCAAGACCAGTCGTTGCCTATTCATTAGCTACCCCAAAGGCTCTATGGGTTACCTATTCTATGACCCAGGAGAACAGAAAGTGTTATGTAGTCGAAATGCCCATTTCTTGAAAAATGATTACATCCTGAACAATCATCGTCAAAAGTTGATCTTGATGAGGTGAGCTTAGAGGTAGTGACAGATGTCCCACAAACTCCAGGTAATGACCAACCCAGAAGATCTACCCAGATTTCTAGGCCTCCAGTTCGTTTCGGCTATGACTAGGATAGTTACTTGGTGGAAGCCACGACCAGTGAGTAGTATCTCGTAATTTATACGGAAGCTATGTTGGACATAGATTCCTTGAAGTAGGTAGATGCCATGAGAGCCGAGATGGACTCAATGGAAACCAATGGAGTCTGGACTCTAGTAGATCCGCCCCTGGGGTAAAAGTAATTGGTTGCAAATGGATCTATAAGAGAAATAAGGGCCCCAATGGTAAGGTTGAGACCTACAAGGCTCGTCTTGTGGCAAAAGGGTTTACTCAGAAAGAGGAATCGATTATGAGGAAACCTTTGCGTCGGTGGCCATGCTTAAATCCATTAGGATCCTGCTATCTGTAGTAGCGTACCCTGATTACGAGATTTGGCAAATGGATGTCAAAATTGCATTCCTGAATGGAAATCTTAGTGAAGATATCTATATGCAGCAACCACAAAGTTTTATAGTTATTGGTCAGGAACACATGGTATGTAAATTAAACCGATCCATATATGGACTTAAGCAAGTTTCTAGGAGTTGGAACATATGGTTTGACTCTACCGTCAAAAAGTTTGACTATGAGCAAAATCCGGATGAGCCCTGTGTTTACAGGAAATCCTGTGGGGATAAGGTTACGTTCCTGGTTCTGTATGTAAATGACATTCTACTCATTGGGAATGATGTAGGAATGTTGACTATGGTGAAAGTATGGCTTTCACAGTAATTCTCCATGAAAGATCTAGGAGAAGCTTCTATATACTGGGTCTTTGGCTCTATAAAGATAAATCAAAGAGGATAATAAGATTATCCCAATCTGCTTACATTGACAAAATAGTCAAGAGATACATCATGGAGAACTCCAAGAAAGGAAATGTTCCTTTCAGGCATGGAGTTACTCTCTCCAAGGGTATGTCTCCTAAGACTCCTGAGGAGATTGAGGACATGAAAGACGTTCCCTATGCCTCAGCCGTATGGAGCATCATGTATGCTATGTTGTGCACTCGTCCTGACATCGCTCAGGCAGTGAGTGTGGTAAGCAGATTCCAGTCAAACCCAGGGCAAGAGCATTGGACTGCTGTGAAAAACATACTCAAGTACCTTCGAAGGACAAAAGAGTTTTGTTTGGTATTCAATAGTAGTTCACTACAGATCCAGAGGTATACTGATGCCAACTTCAAGTTAAATCCAGATGATAGAAAGTCTACATCTGGATACATTTTCACGATAGGATCGTGTGTTGTTTGCTGGAAAAGCAGCAAACAGGGGTCCACGGCGGATTCCACAACCGAAACCGAATACATTGCCACAAGTGAAACTGCCAAAGAAATCATTTAGATGAAGAAGTTCATTCACAAATTGGGAGTAGTTCCATCCAGCACATCACCCATTCCATTGTTGTGTGACAACACTGGAGCTATCGCTCAAGCTAAGAAGCCACGAGCCCACTCGAAGTCGAATCACATCGAGAGGAAGTACCACGTACTGCGGGAGATAGTTGGAAAAGGGGACGTCCTAATTCAAAAAGGAGCATCAATAGAAAATGTAATAGACACATTGACTAAGCCATTGACATAGAAAGTGTTTGAAAAACACGTGGAAAGCATGGAACTCCGGCTTATACCAGATTGAACCTAAGTTCAAGTGGGAGCTGTTAGACAGTGTATGCCCTTAGCTCCAATCAGAATGATGTACATTATGACATTTAATGTAAAAGAATAAATTACATATTTAATTCATGTTATTATGGTGTGTTTCTGTGTAATACCCTTAAACTAGACACTTATGAGACTCGTGTTAGTTTAGAATCTTCACAGCTATTTGATAGATCTAGGGAGATTTATCCTGTCAAGGCTAACACTGATGTGCTGCCAAGTTGGTTGGGGTGGCTTGTCTCAGCTATCAGGGTGAGACCTGATGTACATGCAGTGTGGGTTTCTTGAAACCTTGAACTGGACCAGAATACCAATATTGCCCTGGACCTTGGAGATAGATGGGCAAAACTGAAATGTTACACCTGACCCCTACACTCGATTATGATACTACACTAGGTGTCGGATTGGGCTGCCTTTGATATGTCAATCAGTGAGATCCTTAGAGGGGGTCAAAACCTGGGTATGTTGAGACAGTTCGAGAATTCATCTGAGTGGGTGATCATAGTGACAGGATCAGCCCCTTTGTCAAACAAAATGAATGATCGGGGATGCATTCCCTCTGATGGAAACCAAAGCTACCGACATCCGATTTCAACAGTTGAAATTTGCTTTGCAAAATATATTTATATAGAGATATACATATATATATATATATTATGGTTTCAAATTATTTGCAAAATGTTTTAATTCTCGGGATCCATATGAGTAGAGAGTGCAACACTCTACCTTGCAGCCAAGGGAGAGGTCATCTCTTGTCGGACAGTATTTGATCATTCTGGGCTGAGAGGTTAAGTGTAAGACCATTAAGGGTAATACCTGATGGGTTAATCTTGCATCTGCCCACAGTCCGTGAGTTTTTATAAGGTAGCTTGACCCAGGGACCATTTAGTGTAAATGTTGGGTCCATTAAGAGCCCATGGTAATGGGCTCAGAGGTTCACTGTCTCCTACAGTGAATTCGGCCAGGCCTTGTAACAGAGGCTAGGTTGAACCCATGTGGCTGATATGTAGATTAGTATTTGGGTCCCACGCAATACAAGGACATCCAACTGGGCAGCAGTTTTGAGGATAAATGAGCACATAGACTTAATGGGCCTAAAGCCCAATCCGAATTGGCTTAATTAGATTAATTAAAGAGGGGCGGTTATGGGATTTAGATCAGCAGATAGGATAAGGGATTGTCCCTATCCACTCAGAGAGTCCAGATCCAAATAGAGATTTAGATCTGGAAACTCCTAATTAGATTAAGAGGGTTGATCTTTATCTACAGATTAAATAAGGGATTATCCTTATCTCTTAAAGAGAGTCCAGATCCAAATACAAGATTTGGAATAAGAAACTCCTAATGGGGTTAGGAGAACCACTCTTTAAGGGTATAAATAGAGGAGCAGGGCGAACCTCTAGATCATCCTTCAATCTTACTGATACAAGAGAGAGGACAGCATACAGTTGGACTGACGCCTTCTTCTGCTCTTGCCTTCTTCTTCTATTGGCGTCAAATGTAATTGATTGGGTATATTTCACTTCTGATGGTCACACTATTCTTTATATAGACTATAGGGGTGCTGAGTGAATGATGTTTAATATTGTTTATTGTATTTGAAAGGTATTTCCACCTCAATTTTCCATGCATAAACGTCTGAAATTATAATAAACTATTGCACGAACTATCTCACTTTACATTTTCGATTTCCAATGTCATGATTTAAATAAAAATGATATAATTTAAAGATAATATTAATCAGTAATATTATGGATAATTATGGGCTTTAATTATGGGTTTTATAGATATTAATTGATTGGATCAATTCTTATTTCATGTATGTGATGTATGGATG
This sequence comes from Nelumbo nucifera, assembly GCF_000365185.1. Next base: position 5,809,160 of record NW_010729096.1, on the reverse strand, counting down.
TGTGATGTGGAACATGCATGGGCCATAAGTACTTGGCCCATGCTGATACGATAGTGGCTCTTGCGCATACCATGGCTGAATGCACATCATTGTCATGGTGTCCATAAGATCATTGGATGATCTCTCTTCGTGGTGGGCCCCACACCTCCCCAAGAAGAACCGTGCGGAACCCTATCCGTTTAGGGTCCACCTAAATCTGGCTTTATGAAAGCCAGTGGGAGCCACTTTGGTTTGACCTAAATTAAACTAGGGCGTAATATTTCGTTCCCTCCGTTGAAATATGAGTGTAGGTGATAGGGAGATTTATATGATGAACTCTCTAAACGCATTTCATCATTAGCATGAAGATGGGTCCTTCAGTAATGAGGAAACACACCATAAAATTGGGCTATCCATTTGCTGTTGGATCTGTTAGAATGTTTCATACGATGATAGGGGCGTCATAGACCGATGTGGGAGGGGCTATCCTAAACTGGAAGACTCTCTCACGGTACTTTGGCGTTCACGAATATGATGGATGAGCACTCACTAGACAGAAAGGTTTAACCTAAAATGGCATTGAACCTTGTTTGATAGAAGCCAAAGGGAAAGTTCATAAGATGAGTGGGTATTGATCCTTTACAAAAGGTGGTGGGGTTATGCAGCTGAAACAGTTGGCTCCATGCACCCTATGTGATTTCCTACATTTCTAGAGACATAATTCGCAGTCTCCATTCCTGAGATAGGAGGAAAATCTCAGAGATGAACAAATGGGAATGGAACATAGATTAAAAGCCATATCTATGTAGATAACATGAATCAAATAAGGTTGTTGACTAATATTTGCTTCTTATCAGAAATGGCAAACGGACAATTTGCAAAATTGTTGGATGAAAACAAACTTAAGGGCCTAAACTATGTTGACTGGTACTATAACCCTATGTTGGTCCTGACACCAGAAAAGTTGGACAAAGTAGATAAAAATCTTGCTCCGGAACATCCGGGTGATAGGGCTTCTGAGGCTCGTAGGAGGGATTACCAAGAATGGGAAGAGAAAAATTCCCTTGCCCGCTGCTACATCATAGCATCCTTAGACAATCCGATACAATGACAAGGTGCCTCACAACGACTTCACAGGCACACCTCACTATGCATTGGGAACATCTCTCGTAAATAATAACACATAAGTACTGAGATGTTCTCAATGCACTATGGGATGTGCCTGTGATGTCAGTGTGAGGTGCCATGTGTAAGGAGCACATCCACTCTCCCAACTAGGGGAACATTACCAGACTTGTCATCATTCAATAAGCTCTTCACCTATAAATAGCAGTGGCAATTGGGTGGATTGGATTTGGTTTGGGTTGAGCTTCAACCTAATCCATCTAACCCGCCAACCCATTAATGACCCAATTATATAAAATTAAATGGGTTGGGTTCAACCCAAACCCGCCTTCATTCAATCCAACCTGCCCAAACCCATTAGTCTTATATTTTTGTACTTAAAACTAAAAACTAACTCCCACTTAATAAACAAGTTGGCGGTACCTTGGTTGTAAGAATAGTTGTTATTTACACAAGTGGTGAAGGTTCAAATTACATTACAGTGCATATTAATTTTACACAAGTGGCAAAGCCATTGATTATGTTCGGGTTTTAGTTTGACCGAACCACTTAGGTTCAAATCAGTTAAACCAAATTGAACAATCTAACTGGATTTGTCTTCAAGCTAGTCACATCAAGAGTGGTTGAACCATTTGGATTAGGATCGGTCTAGTCAAACCAGATTGTATTAGACAGTGTAAATGAATAAAAGTACAAAATTGATTCATGTTATATTTGGTGTGTTTCTGTGTAATTACCCTTAAACTAGACACTTATGAGACTCGTGTTAGTTTAGAATGTTCTCAGATATTGGATAGACTTGGGGAATTTATCCTGCCAAGGCTGACACGAATGTGCTGCCAAGTAGGTTGGGGTAGCTTGTCTCAGCTGCTAGGGTTAGACCCATAGCACATGTAATGTGTGTTTGTTTGAAACACTAAACCCATACTATTTTTCAGTTAATGCCCTGGACCTTGGATACTAGTGGGCAAAACTAGAGAGTTACACATTACCCCTAGACTCGATTTTGGTACTTCACTGTGTGACCGATTGGGTTGTCTTTGATATGCCAATCAATGATATCCTTTGAGGGTCAAAACCTGGGTATGTTGGGGAAGTCTTAGAATTCACTCCAATGGATGATCATAGTGACAAGATCAGCCCCTTTGTCAGACAAAGTGAATGATCGGGACTACACTCTCTCTGATGGAAACCAAAACTACTGGCAGTCGATTTCAAACTTCCCAGGATCCATCCGAGCAGAGAGTGCAACACTGCACTTTGCAACCAGGGGAGAGGTCCTTCTCTGTCAGGCAATGTTCGATCATTAAGGGCTGAGAGATTAAGTGTAAGAGACCATTTAGGGATATTTTACCTGATGGGTTATATCTCACTTAAGTCCATTGTCCTTGGGCCTTCATACGATGGCTGGACTCAAGGACCATTTAGTGTAAATGTTGGGCCCATTAAAAGCCCATACTGATAGACTTAGGGGTTCACTGTGCTTATCAGTGAATTCGGCCAGGCTCTTTCATAGAAGCTTGGCCGAACCCATACGGGCTTATGTGAGATCATTGTTGAGGTCTCACGCCATACAAAGAGAGCCAAATTGACCAGCAACTAAAAGAGGACGTGAGCCACTTGCTTAATGGGCCTAAGGCCCATGATTAATTGGACTAATAAGGATGTCACATGACAGCTTAAGCGATCATGTGACTTTGGCAAATATGGGTATGGATATGGGTTTGGATCATCTATTGGGATAAGAGGACAACTCTTATCCACTTAAAGAGTCCAGATCCAAATAAAGATTTGGATTAAAGACTCCTCCTAATTGGATTAGGAGTGCTGATCTTTAAGGCTTATAAAAGGAGGAGGAGGTGAATTGCTCCAGACACACTTATCCAAACCCATATCCAATTAATCCAATTGGATTAGGAGTGCTGATCTTTAAGCAGTCATGTGACATCCCACTTAATCCAATTAATCATGGGCTTTAGGCCCATTAAGTAAGTGGCTCACGTCCCCAATTAGTTGTTGGCCATTTTGGCTCCCTTTGTATGGCGTGGGACCCCAACAATGACATTACATAAGCCCATATGGGTTCAACCCAGCTTCTGTGAAAAAAACTTGGTCGAATTCACTGATAAGCATAATGAACCCCTGAGTCCATCAGCATGGGCTCTTAATGTGCCCAACATTTACACTAAACGGTCATTGAGTTCAGTCATCTTATGAAGGCCCATGGACAATGAACTTAAGTGATATATAGCCCATCAAGTAAACTAGCCCTAAATGGTCTCTTACTCTTAACCTCTCTGCCCTTAATAATCAAACACTACTCGACAGGGAAGGACCCCTCCCCTGGCTGCAAGGTGCAGTGTTGCACTCTCTACTCGGATGGATCATGGGAATTAAAATCTATATGTCATATAGATATATTTTGCAAAACAAATCTCAAACAAATTTGAAATCGACTGGTGGTAGTTTTGGTTTCCATTAGAGAGAGTGCAGTCCCGATCATTCATTTTGTCCGACAAAGGGGTTGATCCTGTCACTATGATTAGCCACTCGAGTAAATTCTCAGACAACCCTAGCATACCCATGTTTTGACCCCCAAAGGATCTCACTGATTAGCATATCAAAGACAACCCAATCTGGCACGCAATGCAGTACCATAATCGAGTCTAAGGGTTATGTGTAACTTTACAATTTTGTCCACCAGTCTACAAGGTACAGGGCATAACTAGAAAATGGTATGGGTTCAGTGTTTCAAATAAACACACACTACATGTGCTTCATGTCTAACCCTGGTAGCTAGACAAGCTGCCTAACCTACTTGGCAGTACATTAGTGTCAATCTTGGCAGGATAAACTTCCCTAAGTCTATCCAACAGCTAAGAACATTTTAAATTAACACGAGTCTCATAAGTGTCCAGATTAAGGGTAATTACACAAAAAGACACATGATATAACATTAATCAATTATGTACATTTACTCATTTACAATAAATGGATCTGTACATCAATCTGATTGGAGTATAGGCATTGTCTAACATAAAGTACCCTTAAGTTTTTTTACAATTGACATCATTGTTAAACATTGATGGAAAATTAACAATATGTCAAGTTTACCCTTCATTATTTTTCAATTTTTTTAAAACCGAACCCAACATATCAAAAGCATAAAACAACCACTTTTGATTAAAATATATAGAATATTCTCTCAAGCTCAATCTTCTCTCTTCTTCCCCTTCTTCACGATTTTAACTTTTTTTTATTAGAATATACATAGAGAGAGAAGAATAATCTTCTAAGTTCTAAAATGTAGGAAATTGTTTCAAGTGATACTATTCTATGTTACACCTGAAATGAATCAATTGACCTTAGGCCAACTTCTCTGATTTACGCTCATACGGTACACCTACTTAAATTCAAAATGCAAGAAAGGAGGGTGGTCACCAGAAGAAGACTATGGTTTTTGAATCATTATTGTCTCGGATGGTCAAACCATTTGGTTCAAGAACCATTCAAGCAATCGGTTCTATTTTACCTCAAACCCGGTCCTTAGCCAAAAACCGTTGAATCAGCCAAAGATGCATTGACCTGGGTGGTTGAACCCCTACACTTTTACTTTATGACAAATACCCATAGCTTATCCGAAATTGACTAAAAATTTCCCCTACTATTTGCAAAATCCCTTAAAGTACCCCTAAGTTTTTTGACAATTAACATCATTGTTAAACATTGACAGAAAAAATAATAAAATGTCAAGTTTACCCTTTATTATTTTTCAAGTTTTTTAAAACAAACCCAATAGATCAAAAGCATAAAATGACCACTTTTGAATTTTTATTTATGACAAAGATCCCCTACACTTTTACTTTATGACAAATACCCATAGCTTATCCTTTGAATTTTTATTTATGACAAAGATCCCCTACACGTTTACTTTACGACAAATACCCATTGCTTATCCAAAATGGACTACAAATTTCCCCTATTATTTGCAAAATCCCTTAAAGTACCCTTAAGTGTTTTTGACAATTGACATCATTGTTAAACATTGATAGAAAAATAACAATATATCAAATTTACCCTTCATTATTTTTCAATTTTTTTAAAACAAAACCCAACAGATCAAAAGCATAAAATGACCTTTGATTAAAATATATAGAATATTCTCTCAAGCTCAATCTTCTCTTTTCTTCCCCTTCTTCACGATTTTAACTTTTTTTATTAGAATATACGGAGAAAGAGATAGGAGAATAATCTTCTAAGTTCTAAAATGTAGGAAATTGTTTCAAGTGATACTATTCTATGTCACACCTGAAATGAATCAATTGACCTTAGGCCAACTTCTTTGATTTACCCTCATATGGTACACTTACTTAACTTCAAAATGCAAGAAAAGAGGGTGGTCACCAGAAGAAGACCATGGTTTTCAAGTCGTTGTTGACTTGGATGGTCAAACCGTTTGGCCCGAAAACCATTTAGGGAATCGGTTCCATTTTACCTCAAACCCGGTCATTGGCCAAAAACTGTTGAATCAGTCAACGACCCATTGACCTGGACAGTTGAACCCTCAATCCGTTCAACGGTTTTTTACCGTTTTTTATTTTTAATTTTTAATTTTTTTATCAAAATGGACCATTCATTCGAATTGGACGATCAAACTATCGACCCAGAAACTGGTGGCCAAAACAGTTCCGTTTTTGGGTCATTTTTTTAAACCATGCCACGTGATCTTATGCGAGGTACTTCATATTGTTGCTTATCCTGTTTCAGTCTTTAACTTAAAAAGGTTAGACTTTTAGTCCTCTTTTCTAGGAATTACAGAGCTTATGCAAATCTCGAAAATGGGAATAAGGCATATTGGGTATTGTAACTCTATGCATAATATATTTTTTTTCTTCTTTATTTTGGTAAGAACTCTATGTAGAGATTATGCCTCTCTCAAAAATGGGGATTTGGTATAGAGTACAGATAACAAAAAATCTCCTCCTCCTCCCTAGAAAGTGCAGCTCACCAAAGCAGAAAATGAACAAAGGTTGTACTATGCACCGGGCCAAGCAAGATATGCATGCAAGAGAAGAGAATGATTGAATTTTTGGGTAAACATATTTGTACTTTTTCACTATAGAAGTTTATTTATAATTTTTATTTTAAATGTTTTTTATTTTCCACTTCAGATTAATATTCATTAAAGTGTGTCATATCAGTATTTGATTTTAAGAAATAATGAGATATTAGGGAAACAAGAATTTAACGTTTCCCCAAATGCCTAAGAATAAAAATCAAAGTGTTTCAATTTTCTATCATTTATTTGATAAATGATGAAATCAAATAGTTATTTTATTTTACTTCATATGCAATAAACACCAACTCTTATATAGCGCTGATGTAATGATATTTTTTCAATAAATACCCACAAAACCAAATACAGCACAGTAAACCAAGAACCCGTTTCTTTCTTTCTCTGTATGAAACATCTTTATTCTCTCTGTGTTCCCGCTCGATTCCCTCAGGTTAATTAAAAGAACAAGAAATTCAACGGTGTCGTCAAATTCCCAATTTACAAATGGATGATTTTATATACCTCTAGCACTAGTTGAGATTGTTCGTCAAAGCATATCTAACCAGACAAGACAAAAAGGCAAATTAGATACTAGGAGAACGAATTTTTCTTAGTCGAAGAGTATCTTAATAATGTGAGAATACGAACAAAGATTTCCAGTCCATTATGTCGTCATTTGAAGAGATGTCGGAGTTTCATTGAGGCTAAGCTCTTCGTGAGGGAGGAAAGGTTTGGGATGCTTTAGTTTTGGGGTTTGGGAAAATAAACCTTCAAAACGCAAAATTGGGTTTGAAAAAGTTACAGCAATCACGTGTAATCACATGTGAAAGTGTTATAACGGTAGGGGTAGAAATACTCAATTTTAGAAAACTTAAGGATACGTTAATGGGATTTTGCAAACAGTGGGGACGGTTTTAATCCACTTTCTAAAACTTAGGGATAATTTAAGATATTTTTAAATCTCCTAATTACCCTTTTCTTATTTATTTGAATGCTCCTAAACCTAATACGTAATAATAATACCTATACCTTAATAGATTATATATAAGGGTATGCTTATAATTTACAAGGGGGTCGGGGATTGGGGATTTATAAGCAGAATCCATCCCCGTTCCGAGGTAAAAGAAAATTCCCCGAACCCGATCCGTATGCATTTGTGATCGAAGAAATCTGTCTCATTCGGAGCGGATCGGAGACCCGATTTGTAGGTAAAATTGTCATCTCCATTATTTACTATTGGATTGGATTCAGATATATTCTGACTTGAATATATGATCCGATCCATTTGCATCTCTAGAAATAAACCTCTACCATTTCATCCCCATGTTTAATAAATGATTTATTAAAACAACATAGAGGACTTCAATATTTCAAACTTAGCCTCCTGTGTCCTCTTCTTCAGTTCGCACATATAGAGACTCAGAGAGTCACCGTCTCACTATACTATTCCTTCAACCTTTGCACAACCTCCGACCACTGGGCGCCGCCGCCTCCGCCGTAGCACAGAAGAACCTCCGATCGCCGACCGCCGTAGCACAGAGGAACCAGCGAGTTCTTTTTCTCTTCGTTTGTAACAGATCTAACACTAACAGCCCAGTTTTTCATCTCTCAGTTTGTAACAGATCTAACACTAACAGCCCAGTTCTTCATCTCTCTGTCTGCTCTCCGTTCGTCCGCCGACCGCTGGGCGCCGCCGCCGCCGCTGTAGCACAAGGAACCTCCGACCGCCGTAGCACAGAGGAACCGCCGAGTTCTTCTCTCCGTTTGTAACAGATCTAACACTAACAGCCCAGTTCTTCATCCCTCTGTTTGCTCTTCATTCGTCCGCCGACTGTCGGGCACCGCCGCTGTTGTAGCAGCAGACTTCCCAGTCATCCTGCATCGGACGACTCATAAAGGAACTCGTCTCTTGCAATCTCATGCGCGGCCCTCATGAAGTCGGGCCTGGGCTGCCTGCGGTTACAGAATCGCCCGCAGAAGCCCTCTGTATCGCTATCGCTACTAGAGCAATAAACGGCACAGTAGCGCATTAAGAGTGAGCATATTTCTCTGTACTCTCGTTGTCCATTTGTTTGTGAAATTGTGGTTTACTTTTATTTCAGAATTGAATGCATCTTATTTTTTTGTGAAATAATGAGAAATAAAATGAAGTAATACTCACTTTATAAGAAACAAAGGAGAGAGGAGGTTGGGGTTATTTGTGTAAGAGTGTGATTGGAAGCACTATGGTATGATCTAAGCTAAGGTAGTGCAAACATTACCGGTGGGTGCAAATGTGAAGAAAAGGTACAGATCTTGTATGATCAGGTAAGTGCAAATCGCAGCTATAAACAAACAGAAATGGTGCCACACAGTAAAGACTAAAGAAACAATTTGTTGCAGGACATGGTTGGTCATTGGTCAAGCAAAATAGAACTTAGCTCAATCTTCAGGTAAATATGATAATGAGATGATGCTTTTCTTGTAGCTAGGGCCTAGGAGTGGCCTGCTGTATTTGGTTGTAAAAATAATGATTTTCTTGGAAAATGGTATTTTAATGGAGGATGAATCATTTTTCTAATTTTCCTAGTGTAAAAAAAAACAAAAGAACAAAAATAGGGTTTTTCGTAGTAGAACAAGGAGATATATAGCTCAAAATATCAGCTTGAAAAAGAAATAATTTCAAAATTATTTTTACAATAAAATGAATGGCATTAGGTTCTACAACCAAAACTTTGATCTTCTCTTTAAACTTTTGGAAGTTAGAGTTGGATTAGTCATGGGGATAGGGAAATGTCAGGGATCACCCGTCCCCAGATCATTGGTTGCGGGGCGGGTACAAGTCAGGGATTTCTCATCCCCGACGGGGCTGAGGATAGGGGTTGAACCTTTACCCGATACCAGGGACGGGGCGGGGACGGGTGTGGGGATTCTAGCCATGGGGTGGGGACGGGGAGGGGGTGCCCCACCCCATACTCGCCTCGTTGCCATCCCAAGTAGATATCCAAGATTTTGATCCGATTCGATTTATGAAAATTTAATAAATTATTAAAAGAAAAAACATGAGATTTTATAAAAAGAAAAACAAAATATTATACTAGTATTTTTTCAACTATTTTCATCATATATATTAATATATGCATGTCTTTTTATAAAAAATATAAAAAATGCAATATAAACATATTTATAAATAAATATATTAATATATACATGTATTCTTATAAGTAAATATATTTATAAATACACACACATATATATGATTGGATCGGATCCTTTTAGACCGAATATGGGATGATCCAAATTTCAGATTATTCGATCCACTCCGGTCTGAAAATCTAATAAATGGCTATTCGAGTCCAACAAAAATAGGATTGGATTCGGATTGGAATGGATCATGATATGAACCATTTACACCTTATTTACTTCTAATACATATAAATTTTAGGTTTCATTTGTTTTTTTCTTGATTTATTAGAGGATGGAGTGAATATTTTTTATATTTTAAGATGAAGAGAGACTTTCATGTGAGTGAATGAAACAATAATTTAAAAAGGGGGGGGGGGGGTAATTTGAGTTCAGTTCCCCTCAAAATTCCTAATGCAATAATAAAGTTCAAGTCATCCAATCCATTTGCACCCTTATTTATTTCTAATAAATATAAATTTAAGTTTTTATTTGTTTTTTCTTGATTCATTGGATGATGGAGTGAATAATTTTATATTATTTAGAAAAAGGGTAATTTGAGTTCAGTCCCCCTCAAAATTCCTAATGTGATCATACAGTTTCAGTCAGTATTAAGGGGGAAAGATTCCCAATTCACAAGGGGGTGGTTTTTATGGGGGGGGGGTGTAATTTAAGGGGGGTGAACTCTAAAAAAGCCTTAAAAAGCTTGTTTTCCTATGTTAGTAAAATGGTTTTTTCTTGATTTATTGGATGATGGAGTGAATAATTTTATATTATTTAGAAAAAAGGTAATTTGAGTTCAGTCCCCCTCAGAATTTCTAATGTGATCATACAGTTTGAATCATTATTAAGGGGGAAAGATTCCCAATTCACAAGGGGGTGGTTTTTATGGGGGTGGGTGTAAATACATTTGGGAAACCAATAAACAATTTTAAGGGGGGTGAACTCTAAAAAAGCCTTAAAAAGCTTGTTTTCCTATGTTAGTAAAATGGTTTTTGTTATTTTAGTTGGTTTTGTTTGAATAAAATAGAGGCATTTTTGGGTCAATTAAGATTTAAGAGAAAATGACAAAAAAATAAAATAAGGAAAGTTCATGTGGGTATTTTGGTAATTTAATGCATTCTATCATCGACCTTAATAGACACGAGGTATTTATCACAATGTGAAAGTTAGGGTGGGCCTTTATTGTAAATAAAAATTTGGAGGTAATTATCACAATACTCATGATAGAGGGTTTTTATCACAAATGAGAGTTCAGGGGGAGTAATTAATGAAATAAATAATAATTAGGGAAAATTACAGATTAGTACCATGTACTTTGGACCTAGTCTGACTTTGGTCCCCGAACTTCAAAATGTGCTTGATGATGGACAAAACTGGCACGCCAATCACCTGATGCCATGTATCACCTCGGGACCCTCAAAATTTGCAACAACAGATTTGGACTCATCCACCTTTAGGGCGGCTTCGTGTTTATCAAGAGACCCCGGGAGGTCATTGAAGGTAATCCGTCTTGACTGACCAAGATCTCGGTTTCACCCCAAACAACTCGGGACACCTAAACAACCTAGGCACTAGATTGGTTCTCCGACCTCATAAGGTCGACCTACCATGTCAGCACAGGGAATACATTTCGAAAGATTTAATGCCCCCGAAATCCTTGAAGGTGTGCCACACAATCAGCAATAACAACATGAATCTCCCCACATCTTAGGGAAACAATGAGCGTCCTATCCGGTGAATGCTCCCGAGAATCCCTAAGAGTCTGGCCATCAAGGTTCGTTACTCCCAAAAATCTCGGAGGCACCCATCGAGACGTTAGCCCTTGCAAGGTACACTCTCTTAAGGAGAAGAATTGGCTTATTTCGCTCTCTCTACTCGGCATACTCTTTCAGATCATCTAGCTCGACACTAACTTGACCGTCGGAGCTCTCTTGCCTAGGCTCACAACCCAGGCTCTCTAACATTCTCTCTCTTGCAAGCCTCTAGATAGAGTTCACACCACATCTTACTATCACACATTACGACCCAAGTATATCGAGCTACATCCATGCCAATGTAGTACCTACTGTTAACAAGCCATTAAGTGTCATGTGAAAAGACACAAATGTCCTTTGGGTGTCATCTAACTTTCTTTATCTACCATCCACTCAAATCTCTTAGAAGCAATTATGGAGACAGGAATTTTCTTTTTTTGGGGGGGGGCAAGTTTTTTTTTTTAACCCAAAATAAAAAATAATGTTATATGAATATTTTTTTGGTTTATGGTAATGAAAAAATTATGTTAACAAGTCAATTACATTATACAGATTTACAACATAAATATCATTGCAGAAAGTTAGAAATGCATAAATGATATTAGGGGTAAGAGGACTTCCATTATCAGTTGGTTATAGGCTTTGTGGCAACTCCCAAATCCCGTAAGTACCACTTAATTCTCAATGTAATTGACTTGTTTTTCCTATGGTCTATTTTCTTGGCAAAAACAAGAAAATTAGATAGAGAACATATAGGACTTGGAGAAAAATAAAGCAAGAGGTTTTGGGTCTATTATGAATTTTTTATGTAAGAAAAATAAACATTTCATTTTTGTTTTTATAATTTTGGGAATTCCTCTAACTAATTGCTATACAAAGGTCTACTTGTTTTAACAAAATGTTTGGGGAGGAGGGGGGTAAGGACCCCAACTTTATAGAATCTGGCTTTAGTCAGGGAAGAGCCCTTTCCAATAACCTTTACAGCCTTGCATTGGGAATATCTCCCTACTTATGTGCTTTATTTCATGGGTAGATATTCTCAATGCAAGATTACAAGAGGTTGTTGGAACGGTGTTAGCACAGACTTGCCCTAACCAAGTCGAACTCAACTTTATATTTGGCTCCACCCCTACTTAGAAGGGAAGTGGAAGAAGATGGAGGAAAACCAATGACGGGCTCTTTGTTGACAAATCAAGGCCAGAGAGTTTCACTGGTATCATTGAGGCTCTGTTTGGAAGGAGTACAAATGCAAATTTGCAGAGTGCAAATACATACAAAATACAAGGTTTTACACCTTATAATACATTTGTACTCCTTCCAAGCTGAGCCTGAGGGATCGTAAGTGTGAGAGATGAGCAAAGACGAGGTGTAGTGATTATCCATGGCGGCTCTAATGAAGTCTCTCCTTTGTCAGCTACCCTTTGGTTCCTATCCTCAAATCATGCTAGCATCACGAGAGCTAACATCGGTGGAATGTGGAAGTAGAATTAAACCACGAAATACAATACCAAACCAAATCTTTATCATTTATCCTCTTGTGATGGAGATGTGGCAATGTCAAAAAGAGCCGAGGTGACGACTCTCAAGCTTCTCTATTCAGCTTCAACACTCTTCTTACAACTCAACATTGAAAAGAGTTATTGCATCTATGTTGTGCCATGGCCAAAGAGAAGTACAATTTGAAGAACCCAGTGGTGAAGAGGATCCTTTAGGAGGTGAAGGAGATGCAATCAAACCCTTCTGACAATTTCATGAGCCTCCCTCTTGAGGTAAACCCTTAATTTTATTCTCTTTTGTTTACGATAACAACATTGCCTTGAAGTTGTCTGTTTCCATATGAACTTCACTTTTTCTTGAAGGGAAGGGAGATCCATCATATGGATGGCCGAACCATGTAGGGTGGTTGGGCGAAATTTCAAAAATTTCTTTTTTGAAAAATTGCATTCCCAGTTTTAGAAAAATTGCATTTTTCAATGATCGTTTTTGAAACAAACCGAACCAGATCTGAAACCAAAAGAATGGAGAACAAAACCTGATATGGAATCCACATGTGTAGTTCCCAATGTAGGTATTCACGCCCAAAGACGGTACCAAAACCCGCTTCCACTGAATATTAAATAGCTTGAGATGAAGTAGGTCCAACAATGCAGTCCTTCAGCAAAAACTACAATCCTTTAGCAGGGATCAAACAAGGAGTGTGAGCACGAAATCAGATCTGATTTTCTAGCAAAATCAGAGGTAAAAACTGATCTCTATCGATCCAAAAATGGAGATCGAATTAGGGTAGGGTGGCAAGAACAGAGGGAGAGAACTGAATACAAAAAAGGTAAAAATAAAGCAGTTTGCCCCCTTTATTTATAAGCCTTCAAGATCAGCTCTCCTAATCCTATTAGGAGGAGTTCATTTATCCAAATATTTATTTGGATCTGAACTCTTAAGTGGATAAGACTTATCCTCTTGCTGATCCAAACCCAAATTCGCCCAAATCACATGACAACTTTCTTAATTAATCCAGCTAATTATGGGCCTTAGCTCCATTAAGCTTGCAAGTTCACTTCCCCTTTTAATTGCTAGCTAACTTGGTTCTCTTTGTATGGCATGGGATCTTAACATTGATCTCACGAAAACCATGTGGGTTTAGCCTAGCCTTTGTTACAAGACCTGACCGAATTCACTGTTGAATATAGTGAACCCCTGAGCCCATCAGTATGGGTTCTTGACAGGCCAAACATTTACACTAAATGGTCCTTGAGTACATCCACCTTATGAAGACCAAAGGACAATGATCTTAAGTGAGATTAACCCATCAGGTAAAAAAGCCCTAAATGGTCTTACACTTAACCTCTCAGCCCATAATGATCAAACACAACCCGATAAAAGAGGACCTCTCCCTCGGCTGCAAGGTACAGTGTTGCACTCTCTGGTCGGATGGATCCCAGGAATTAAAACCTTTGCAAACCTTGTTCATATATATATATATATATATATTTCATATAAATATATTTTGCACAACAAATCTTAAATGATGCGGTGCAATCCGGTCACTCCTACCTGGCGCTCGCGTGGCTCCTGAGAGGTACCTGAGACGAGAGGAAAGAGGAAGAACTTCCGGGGGGTTTCCCGGAAGGAACGCTCCGATGCTTAAGTTAGTACTCGGTAGAAGCGACAGAAAGACGAAGGGCTAAGAGTGAGCATAGCGCGTTACCACTATGTTCACAGGGTCAGAGATTCATGAAGAAGTTTCTCTTCTGCCCTGAGGGCTTTTATAGGGACACTCACATTAGGTCGGGCATAACTGCCACTGGGCTCCTGCCACATCCGTTACCTGCCAGGGCTGCACAGGTAGCCGTTGTGGCGTACGCCTCACCCGGGTGAGTGACACGTTTCCAAAGTGGCAGGCACGCCTTTGCCTGCTGAGAGACGTGGACGCAGACTGTCGAAAGGACTGAGACTGCGTCATCAGTAGAGGATATGGCGCAGTCTGACCGGTACGGTCTGTCAGTCGGAAGCTTCCGGGAGAGCGCTAGTGCGGCTCGTTCGTGATCTATTTTGTGGCGAGCTTGAAACACTCCAGAATTACCCTTAGTGGAATTGGTCCTCGGAAAGACTTGTCTGCTAGGGAGCTCTGGCGAGCTAATAACTTTAGCTCGCGAGCTACAGTTGCTTCAGAGTATCTCTTCAAAGATAGCACGGGGAACCCGGAATTCGCCTTGCGGCGGACTCCTCCCCTCGTGAGCTGTAACGTAGCGGATTGCTTCGTGGGCCC
>NW_010729096.1:5765789-5785534 GCF_000365185.1 Nelumbo nucifera | reverse complement strand
TGTTGATACTGATACTGGGAGACCTGGTGCAGTACATGTTGTTGATAGAGCTGAAGTTGCTGGAACTGTTGCATTTGGGCCTGCATGTCCTGCATGCACTGCACCAAGTCCTCCAGTTGGTGCGGGCTGGCCGCTGGGGCACAACCGAAGGTTCGGTGAACGTCGCTCCGACTGTAGCAGGGAGCGGGACGATGACAGGTGCCACTGTGGGAGGCACATTGAAGCTGGGGATTCCGTCCGTTGAGAGGGAGACAGTGAACTGTCCGATACAGATAGTAGGAAGTTGGGGTTGTTCCCTGGAGTTATCCATTTCCGCGCTTCGTCCAGCGTTGCTAGAGGAAGCCATGAGCGTCGGATTGTTTCATGGAAGAACCAAACTGCGAAAGCTTAGGGAGAAAGGCCTTTGGAAGCGTTTCCCACAGACGGCGCCAAATGATGCGGTGCAATCCGGTCACTCCTAGCTGGCGCTCGCGTGGCTCCTGAGAGGTACCTGAGACGAGAGGAAAGAGGAAGAACTCCTGGGGGGTTTCCCGGCGGGAATGCTCCGATGCTTAAGTTAGTACTCGGTAGAAGCGAGAGAAAGACGATGGGCTAAGAGTGAGGATAGCGCGTTATTACTATGTTCACGAGGTCAGAGATTCATGAAGAAGTTTCTCTTCTGCCCTGAGGGCTTTTATAGGGACACTCATATTAGGTCGGGCATAACCGCCATAGGACTCCTGCCACAACCGTTACCTGCCAGGGCTACGCAGGTGCCTGTTGTGGCGTACGCCTCGCCCGGGTGAGTGACACGTTTCCAAAGTGGCAGGCACGCCTTTGCCTGCTGAGAGACGTGGACACAGACTGTCGAAAGGACTGGGACTGCGCCATCTATAGAGGATATGGCGCAGTTTGACCGGTACGGTCTATCAGTCGGAAGCTTCCTGGAGAGCGATAGTGCGGCTCGTTCGTGAGCTATTTTGTGGTGAGCTTGAAACACTCCAAGATTACCCTTAGTGGAATTGGTCCTCGGAATGACTTGTCTGCTACGGAGCTCGGGCGAGCTAATAACTTTAGCTCGCGAGCTACAATTGCTTCGGAGTATCTCTTCAAAGATAGCACGGGGAACCCGGAGTTCGCCTCGCGGCAAACTCCTCCCCTCGTGAGCTGTAACGTAGGGGACTGCTCCGTGGATCTGTCACTTGGTCGCTCCGAGCTTCAACGCTAGGCTGTCGTTCATGCTAAGTCGGCGTCTACGTGTCACTGTTTCATAGGTTGGGCCAAATCATCCTTCATCATTAAACAAGTTTGAAATCAATTGTTGGCAGTTTAGGTTTCCATCATAGAGAGTGTTATCCTCGATCATTCACTTTGTCTGACAAAGGGGTTGATTCTGTCACTATGATCACCCACTCAACTGAATTCTCAGACTGCCCCAACATACCCAAGTTTTGACCCCCGAAGGATCTCACTGATTGGCATGTCAAAGACAGCCTAATTCGACATTTAGTGAATTACAATAATCGAGTCCAAGGGTTGGGTGTAACTTTCCAATTTTGCCCACCAGTCACCAAGGTCTAGGTCATAACTGGAAATTGGTTTGGGTTCAATGTTTCAAGCAAACACACACTACATGTGCTTCAGGTCTAACCCTGGCAACTGAGACAAGCTACCCCAACAAACTTGGCCACACATTAGTGTTAACCTTGGTCGGATAAACTGCCCCAAGTCTATCCAACGGCTGAAAACATTCTAAATTAACATGAGTCTCATAAGTGTCCAATTTAAGGGTAATTACAAGAAACATACCAGATATAAAATGAATAAATTATGTAATTTTTTTCATTTACAATAAATGTCAAATGTACATCAATATAACTAGAGCTAAGGGCATACATTGTCTAACATTTCTATCTTCCCTTTTGATTTGATCTTGGTTCTATCTTTTGTTTTCTTTTCATTGATTCTTCTAATTTCTGTCTTCCATAAGAACTTCACTTTTTCTGTCTTCCATTTTGAAATTTTCTTTTTAGGCGTGATTCGCTTTTTGGTAAGTTACTTACCCAAGTAATGCACCCGGATAAGTGCATGTACCCATGTTCTTTTATTTTCCATGTAAATAAGGCAATGCCCATTTTAGACATAAAAATGTATTATTAAAAGGGGCATTTTTGTTCCATTCAAAAGTTGACAAGTTCTCTCCCCCCCCCCCCAAGTTGGGAAAGTGATTTACCCACCTAGGAGATGGGTATACCCAGGAAAATAAACTTTCCTAGGTCCCCACATAAATCTAAAAAAAGAGAATGGGTTTCTTGGTCAATGGGAATCAAAATCCCATTGACTAACTTTTCCCCCTCTCAAAATCAAAAAAAAAAAAAAAACCCTTAATCAATTGTGTGAATGCTTTTCATTTATAGGGTAATTGAAAATTTATTTTGGTTTTGAGCTTGTTTCTTGATTCTTTTTGTCTTCCCTACCCTCAACATTGATTGTCAGTTGCACATATGTAAACTCTCTCTCTCTCTCTCTCTCTCTCTCTCTCTGTGTGTCTAACCAGTGTTTTTGAACCGTCGTTGACCCATATGGTCGGACCTTTCAGACTGGGAACAATCCTGGCGACTAGTTCCGTTTTACTCCAAACCCAGTCCCTGGCCAAAAACTGTTGAATTGATCAACAAACTATTGACCCAAACCTGGACTATGGTTCGCAGTTTATTACTTATGACAAAACAATAATGAAAAGAGAAGTTCATAGCTTCATATCTCTCAAGTTTGAGATTTAATAGAGATAGAGAGATTAGTCAAGATATATATATATATATATATATATATATATATATATATATATATATATATATATATATATATATGTGAGAGAGAGATATGAGAGAAAGAGTGAGATCTGAGAGAAATATTATAACTACTTTATTTTGCCGCCATTGCTGCTGTAGTTCCCTATTGTCATTGACGTTGTAGGTTGCCGTCGCCGTTGCCGTCATTGCAAGTGGCCTCCTCCTCCTCCTTTTTTCTTCTTCTTCTCTTAGTCTTCTTTCTTTTCTAAACTATATCAATCAATAGCTTCTCAAATCTCTTTCATTCTTAAACCTTAATTCTCATGATATTTATATGTGTCTTACCCTAATATTCCAATCTAATGGGTAAGATGACATATCACCTACTAAAGTGTTTAAATTGTTTGAACCCTTTGACCCAGATGGTCAAACCGTTGACCCATAAATCAGTGGCCAAAGCGGTTCGGTTTCTGGATCGGTTTTTAAAACCTTCACACACACACACACACCTCATGAAATCCTATCATCGAAAGCTTAAAAACCCTCTTCATCCACCATTAGGGGTGTTCATTATATGGTTCAAACCGTAAAATCAAACCAAATCAAACTGAATTTGCGGTTAGGTTTGTTTCACGAATTTAAAAAATATGATTTACAGTTTGGTTTATTAAATTTTATGAACCAGACCAAACCGTAAACTGTATTAATATAAATATATAATATATAATTATATATATATCAAATAATAAATAATAGAAGTTATGCAAAACTATGAATAATATATAAATATGTATAAATTAATTTTTAATTGTTCTCTTCTCTTCGATTGCCAAGTAGCCTTTTCTTTTGGCCCTTTTCCTTTTCCTTTTGTTTTGGTTTTGTTCTCAGGGAACATCGAAGGACACAATCGAGACTCGAGAGACCCTAAACATACATTCATCACTACCGCTGGTTTCATCGGCTAGCTTCACGGTAATCTCTCTCTCTCTCATTATCTATCTATCTATCTATCTCTCTTGTTTTCATTATGTGATACAACGAAACCCTAACCATTCTCGTCGTCGACCCACCATTTTCACCGGCTCACTGCTAGCCACTCTACAATTGTCGCTAACTCGTTGCTCTCGTCTATCATCTCTCTTCCAACTCTAACAAAATGTCCATCTGCCCTAGTCCTGTCAGCTCACCTCTCTAATCTATTCTATTACTTGAAAAAACCCCGAATGGCCTAACCCCTTTATCTCTTCTCTGATGCAATGGCATATATTCAATTGTGAACACTCAAGAGCATAACTAGAACTGGAACTCTAGAAATACAACAACAAAATTTGAATTTGGGCTTGGGAGATAGGTAAAATATCAAACAATTTTAGAATTTTGGACAAAAAAGTTAGGATTTATTTATTTTTTAATTATATGTTTAGATTGAAGGGATGAGAGATCCATCATATGGATGGCCGAACCCTGCAGGTAGGTTGGGCGAAATTTCAAAAATTTCTCTCTCTCCCATGTGGGAATCACATTCCCTATTTTAGAAAACGGCATTTTCAATGATCAATCTTGAACCAAAACTGAACCAGATCTAAAACAAAAAAGGTAGGAGAGGATATACCTGATACGGAGTAGTAGTAACCCCCAACGAAGGTGTTTATGCCCAAAGAGAATACCAAAGACTGCTCCCACTGAAGATGACACAGCATAGGGTGGAGTAGAATCAACAGGACGGTTCTTCAGCAAATACCGAATTCTTCAGCAAGAACTCGATAGAGGGTAGGTGAGCACGACTTCTGATTATCTTTTCTCCCAAAAGATAATATCAAGAATTCTTCTTGATCGCTCCTACAGGTGGAATTCGAACTAGCAGAGGCGACAAGAGCAGGAAAGGGTAGAAATCTAAAATAGTCGAACTGCAAGATTTCTTTATTGTGATCTGCGAACCAGAAGATCTCTCTTCTTTTCTATGTGTTTTTAGTTTGCCCCTTGCTACTCTATTTATAACCTTTAAAGAGAGGTTCTCCTAATCCCATTAGGAGATTTTCCAAATCCAAATCTTGTATTTGGATCTGGACTCTCTTTAAGAAAAAAGGATAATCTCTTATCTTATCTACAGATAAAGATCAACCCTCCTAATCTAATTAGGAGTTTCCTGATCCAAATATTTATTTGGATCTGGATTCTATGAGTGGATAGGGATAATCTCTTATCCTATCTGCTAATTTGAATCCCAAAATCGCCCTCTTTTAATTAATCACATTAAGCTAGCTGGATTTGGGCTTCAGGCCCATTAAGTCCATTTGCTCACTTACCCTCCTATCTGCTACCCAGTTGGATATCCTTGTGTGGCGTGCGACTCAAACATTGATCTGCACATCAACCACATGGGTTTAGCCAGCCTTTGTTAGAAGGCCTGGCCAAATTCACTGTAGGAGACAGTGAACCCCTGAGTCCATCACCATGGGCTCTTAATGGGCCCAACATTTACATTAAATGGTCCATTGGTCAAGCCACTTTATAAAAACCCATGGACTGTGGGCAGATGCAAGATTAGCCCATCAGGTATTACCCTCAATGGTTTTACACTTAACCTCTCAACCCATAATGATCAAACACAGCCCAACAAGAGAGGACCTCTCCCTTGGCTACAAGGTACAGTGCTGCACTCTCTACTCACATGGATCCTGRGAATTAAARCATTTTGCAAACATTTTGAAACCATAATATATATATATATATATATATATATATATATATATATATATATACACGTATGTATATTTCTACATAAATATATTTTGCAAAACAAATTTCAACGGTTGAAATCGACTGCCGACAGTTTTGGTTTCCATCTGAGAGAGTGCATCCCCGATTATTCACTTTGTTCGACAAAGGGGCTGATCCTGTCACTATGATCACCCACTCAGATGAATTCTCGGATTGTCCCTACATACCAGGTTTTGACCACCTCTAAGGATCTCATTGATTGTGCATATCAAAGACAGCCCAATCTGACACCTAGTGCAGTATCATAATCGAGTCTAGGGGTCAGGTGTAACATTCCAGTTTTGCCCATCTATATCCAAGGTCCAGGGCAATACTAGAATTCTGGTCCGGTTCAGGATTTCAAGAAAACCCACACTACATGTACCTCAGGTCTCACCCTAGCAGCTGAGACAAGCCACTCTAACCAATTTAGCGACACATCAGTGTCAGCCTTGGCAGGATAATCTCCCGAGATCTATCCAACGGCTGTAAAGATTCTAAACTAACACGAGTTTGATATGTGTCTAGTTTAAGGGTATTACACAGAAACACACCATAATAACATGAATCAAATAAGTACTTTATTCATTTACATTAAATGTCATAATGTACATAATTCTGATTGGAGCTAAGGACATACACTGTCTAACATAGATATGCAAGTTTTTAGCATTAGAATGTAAATGTTTTATATGATAATGTATTTATTAATGTTTAGATTTATTTAATTGATTATTTTAAATGAGAATGCAAATGTTTTATATGAGAATTTTGGACAAAAAATTAGGATTATTTTGGTTTTATTATGTATTATATATATTAAATTTTCAATAATAAACTGATTTATTTTTATTGCAATTGGTAAGGAAATTGAGAAGTGCTTATTTGAATGGGGCATTAAGAAGGTGATGACTGTTAGAGTTGATAGTGCATGTTCCAACGATGTTGACATTGCATATTTGAAGAAAAAAATCAACAATTGAAAAGTGAGTGTCTTGAAAAGAGAGTTTATTCACATGAGATGTATTGCACACATCATGAATTTGATTGTGGATGATGGTTTGAAGCTAGTAAATGATTTGGTTGTTCAAGTTTGGAATGCAGTGAGATATGTTAGGAAGTTTCCATCTAGATTACAAAAGTTTAAGGGCCCATTTGGCAAGTCTTTTTGAGAATATCTTTTTATAGCTCTGACAGTCAAAAGACGCATTGAGCTTTTGACATAAGATCTGGTAGCCCGAAAACTGTTTGGAAGACGTGCATCTTTCCATGTGTCTTTCCGCGTGAGAATAAAACATGAAAGATGCGAAAATCTTCATTTGAAGCTTCCTGAAATCAGCCCAAAATAGGTTTTTTCGCGACTTTTCGGCATCCGGGCTTTTGGTGACTAGATATTCTGCGCGCCAAACGGAAATAGACTGATTTTTGGTCTTCTCGTCTTGTAAACAATCGAAAGACCGCATGGAAAGACATGCCAAATTCAACCTAAATTATGTATTGAAGAGGAAAAAAATACAAAGTAAGAGTTTATTGTGCCTTGAAGTTCCCACTAGATTTCAACTTACTTGATGTTAGAGACTGCCCAAAAATTTCAAAAAGCTTTTGAAACTGAACTTGATGAGGATGAAAGGATACCTTTAAATGATGATTGGGAAAGGCACATAACAAAATTGTTGGAGTATTTCTTTGATTCTACAATTCATGTTTCATGTACATCAAATTAGCAAAGTTGATTGCTTATTGAGATAATGGTGTCAAAGTGATGGTATTCATTAGTTCTATGGCTTGGAAAATGAGGGACAAATGTAACAAATATTGGGGGAATCTAGAGAAATTGAATGTGATGTTATTTATTCCAATGGTTCTTGATCCTATATATTAATTTGATTATTTAGAATTTGGGATCTCTCAAATGTATGAAACTAATAAGGCATTTCCAGTAAGCAAAAGGGTGAATCAAAGCTTGTATGCTTTTGATGGAGGGTGATTTGATCCGACCTCCTAAGAAGGCGACACGTGGACATGACTCAGCATAAGCAACAACTCAGCATGACAGCCTGGCTATGACTGAGTAGCGAGCTCCTTAAGGTCCTCTCAGGACAGGTCGCTACGTTACAGCTCGCCACGGAATGAGCTCACTACAACGCGAGGTCATGGACCCCGGCATGTGGAAAGGGAATACTCCAAGACAAGTCTGTCCCAGCTCGGGAGTTGAGAGAACCAGCTCGCTTCAATACTCAGGCAAGAAGACTGCCCCAAAGGCAACCTCAGGTGGAATCACCTCGAGACACATCCAGGAGCTCCCTACAAGACAACTCGCTATGGGATAGCTCGCTACAGGGCAACTCGCTATGGGATAGCTCATTACAGTGCAACTCGTTATTAAGCGACGCGGAGTTCTCAGGAAGCTTCTTATCTAATAAGACCGTACCCGTCAGGCTACATCACATCTCCTGACTGACGGTGCAGTCCCTGTCAACCCAGCAGACTGCACCCACGTCCCTCGACAGGTGGTGGCGTGTCTGTCATTTCCGGGTCGTGTCTCTCATCCGATTGGGCAGTACCCTGCAATAGTTACCTGCGCAGCCCTAAAAAATAACGGTTGCGACAGAGAGTCAGTGGCGGTTATGCCCGTTTTGATAAGAACACCTGCATTTAAAGGCCCCAAGGTCGAAGGGGCGAAGGTATCTTGCATTTTGTATCTTGAGTTAGTCTCGAACTTTCATTGATCTAGCGTTACCTGCACTTTTAGCTCTCTTTGCATTCCTTACCGCTTTCTCAGGTGTTCTAACTTAAGCATTAGAGTATTCCCATCGGGCAAGTCCCCCGGGAATCCTTCACCATCTTCTCCTCAGGTACCGTCCGTCGCCAGCTAGAAGCCAGTCGACTGTTAGCTAGGAGTGCCCGGATCGTGCTGCATCATTCGGCGCCGTCTGTGGGAACGCTTCAAAAAGCCTTCCTCTAATCTCCACAACTCCCTCTCAAAAACTCGGCATTCATGGCTTCCTCTAGTAATACCAAATGTGGTGCTGACCAGAACGCTCCTGGGGAACAACCTCAGTTTCCCACTGTCTGCATTGGACAGTTCACCGTCCCCCTCTCCGTGGACGGAATTCCCAGCTTGAACGTGCCTTACATAGTGGCACCTGTGAATGCTCCACTCCCTTCCGCGGTTGGAGCAACCTTTATTGAACCTTCCGTTGTTCCCTCAGTAAGCAACCAAAACCAGCTTGAAGACCTGGTGTAGTGCATGCGAGCCATGCAAGCTCAAATGCAACAGTTCCAATAGTTTCAACTCTACCAGCAGCAAGTGTTGCATCAAGTTTCTCAGTACCAGTACCAATAGCAGTACCCTTCACTGCCTCAGGCCCAGTAGCCACTTCCCCCTCGGCATCCGGCCTCGAAGCAAGCCAAGCCCTCCCGCCGGAGCGAACATCCTCGCCGGGGAGAGGCCTCCCAAACCCAGAATCCTTCCAAAAGCCAAGCCTCATCCCGCGGCAGGAAGGAGAGACCAATCACCCCGGCCTCGTAGCTTGCGGGCAGGTCGGGGCCTCCCAGCCGGTTAGGCCTGCATCACCTCAGCACTCTTAGTTCGAGCTCCCGCTCGTAGAAAACCAGTTTGAGGTCCTAGCTGCAGATTACAGGCAGGGCCCTTCGGTTCCCAGCAACCATCAGCAGTGTGAGCCCATCGAGCTCGGTAATACTGAAGCTAGCAGCACCAACACCGAGCCGACGAAGCAGCAGCGGAGGCACCGACGAGCTCGCCGAACCGTTACCCACGTCCTGCCCGAGCTCAAGGGTAACGAAGAGGTAGGCTCAGATGAAGTAAAAGCTACTCCTATTCTGTCGGTCCCTTTCCCTCTGTCATCAGAATTTCTTGCGGTCCTTATGCCAAAGGACTTCAAGCTTCCTCCCCTGGATAATACGATGGATCCTTCGATATGAATGACCGTGTGGACGCCTTCTAGTCCCAGATGCACCTGGCAAGGGCCAGTGAATCTTGTATGTGCGTGGCTTTCTCCACCACCTTCAAAGGGGTGGCCCGCACATGGTATCGAAACCTTGCGCCCAAATCGATAAGAAGCTGGGCGCAGTTCGTGCAAGTCCTTACCTCCCATTTTGTCACAAGCAAGAGATGCCCAAGAACTTAGGAAAGCCTCCTCGACATAGTTTAGAAGGAAGGGGAGTCCATTCGGAGTTACATCAAGCGGTTCAATGACGCTTGTTTACAAATACCCGATCTAGACCCCGCAATTCGTCTCACCGCGGCCAAGCGAGGCATTACCCATAAAGAATTCAAGTGGCATGTGGTAGTTAACCAGCCCAAGATTGTGGCCGAGTTCCTCAATTCAAGGGAAGGCAAGGCCTCGATTCAAGGGGATGATAAAAAGAAAAAAGACCCAGCTCGGGGGGCAAGGCCGAGTCAGCCTTTCCGAGCTCCAGAAGGAGAAAGAACGTACTATACGTCCCTGAACGCAAAGTGGGCCGAGATCCTTATGGCGATCAAGGACGCCCCGTATGTGAAGTGGCCACCTTGGCTTAAGGCCGATCCTAGTGTAAGGAATAAAAAATTGTATTGTAAATTCCTTAAAGACCACGGTCATAGTACCAAAAACTGTAAAAACCTCCGCGACGAGATAGAGGAGCTCATCCATCATGGATACCTGAGGAATTTTGTACAGAATAGTAATAATAATAAAGCAGGTCAGCAGGGGGAGCAGAATAAGGATGCTCCAGAATCCCGCAAGCAGGTAGAGCAACCGCAGAGGCAGCCCCCGGAAGAGAGACCAGTTCGAGGGACTATCCACGTAATCGTTGGAGATCCGATTGTTGAGGGCTGCACCACAGTTGCAGCTCGGACATCAACTCACGAGGCCGCCAGGAAAGAACAGAACCCACCGAAGCGGCCAAGGACGGAAGATCCAATCTTCTTCACGGAGGACGACACGCGCGGGGTCCACTTACCCCCATGATGACGCGCTCGTCATAAAGATAAAGATTAATGACTTTGAAATCCGGCATGTCCTTGTCAACTTCGGTAGCTCGGCGGATATCCTCTTCAAAACAGCATTCGACCAACTCCAG
The DNA here is from genome assembly GCF_000365185.1 of Nelumbo nucifera. The sequence continues at coordinate 5,774,918 of NW_010729096.1, read as the reverse complement.
CTCCAAAAAGCGACCTGAAGCCCGCGAACACTCCCCTGGTAGGCTTCAGCGGAGAGGAAGTCAGGCCCCTGGGAAGGATTACAGTACCTGTGGAACTGAGCACCTGGCCTAGCATTGTGAGGCTCAACCACGACTTCTTAGTGGTCGCAACCCCCTCCCCGTACAATGCCACAGTAGGTCAGCCGATCACCCATGCCTTACGAGCTGTGGTTTCCACTTACTATTTGGCCATGAAGTTCCCCATGGACTTCAGAATCGGGATAGCGCGAGGTGACCAGCTTGAGTCTTGCAAGTGCTACGTCGCCGCCCTCAAAGGGAAAGCCAAGGTGGCCGACGACCTTGGGCTGGAGCAACCTACGGAGCAGTGCGAGGAGCGAGCTGCGCCTGCAAAAGAGACTGTCTCCATCCCGACATCGGTGGAGGATCCAACTCGGACACTTCAAATCGGTGCTTCCATAGAGGATCCCCTGCGATCTCAATTGATATGCTTCTTACTTGAAAATTTAGATGTTTTTGCATGATCCGCGACAAAGATGCCCGGCATAGGCCCCAGCATCATAACTCACAAGCTTAATATTGATCCTGTAGTTAGGCTCGTTAGACAGAAGAAATGCAACTTAGCCCTAGAGCGATGGAGGGCAGTCGACGAAGAGGTTGGGAAGCTCCTTGTAGCCAACTTTATCAGGGAAGTCCACTACCCGAGCTGGGTGGCCAACCTCGTTCTGGTAAAACAGGCTAACGGTAAATGGCGCATGTGCGTCAACTACACCGACCTGAATCGAGCTTGCCCAAAGGACTGTTTCCCACTCCCCATGATCGACTGTCTAGTGGACGCGATCTCAGGGCACGAGTTGTTGAGCTTCCTAGATGCCTATTCGGGCTACAACCAGATCAGGATGGAACCAACTGATGAAGAAAAGACCGCCTTTATAACCGAGCTCGGCCTGTACTGTTACAAGGTCATGCCCTTCGGGTTGAAAAACACTGGGGTAACCTTTCAGCGACTTCTGAATAAATTGTTTGAGCCATTGATTGGCAGAAAAATAGAATGCTATGTAATCGACATGGTCGCCAAGACTCAATTTTCGCATGATTTAATACAAGACTTGCATTCAGTTTTTGAAATTTTGCGTAAATTAAACATGAAATTGAACCCCAATAAGTGTGTTTTCGGTGTTACCTCGGGTAAATTCCTAGGGTACATCATTAACCGACGCGGCATTGAAGCCAACCCGGACAAAATAAAGGCCATCTTAGACATAAGACCACCCCGAAAACTGAAGAAGGTTCAGAGGCTGAATGGCCGAATAGCTGCTCTGAGCCACTTCATGTCCAAGTCGGCAGATCGTTGCCTACCTTTCTTTAAAGCAATTAAGAGCAAAGGTTTTGAATGGACCGAAGAATGCCAGCTCGCGTTTGACGAGCTCAAAAATTACCTCACTAGCATACCGATCTTAACCCGGCCCGAGGAGGGCGATGTTTTAGAGTTGTACCTCTCGGCAAGTGACGAGGTGGTCATCTCGGTACTAATAAAAGAGGTAAATCGGGTCCAACGACCTATCTACTATGTTAGTAAAGTATTGTAGGGAGCAGAGACGAGATATACAGAGATAGAAAAGTTGGCCTATGCACTAGTTATTGCAGCTCGGAAGCTCCGTCCGTACTTCCAATCTCACACTGTCATTGTCCTCACCAACAAACCTCTGAGGCAAGCTCTACTCAAGCCTGAGGTCTCCGGTAGACTGACGAAGTGGGCCGTTGAGCTCAGCGAGTATGACCTCCAATACAAGCCGCGAACTGCTATCAATGACCAAGCCTTAGCAGACTTTGTCGCGGAATGCACTTTTAGCTCCGAAGTCCCTAGGCCGGTCGAGCACGAAGCCCCCAGCTCGGGCGAGCCCGAAGCTCCCATGCCGGTTGAGCTCGAGCACCGTGAGGTAGTAACCAGTGTGGCATCTCTCCAAGTTAGGCCGAACGCGAATTGGGATGAGGAGCCCTGGATCCTTCACGTAGATGGCTCCTCAAACCAGCAAGGCAGCAGAGTCGGAATCATTATGTACGGCCCAAGCGGCACAAAATTGGAGTATGCACTATGCTTCGAGTTGGCGGCATCCAACAATGAGGTGGAGTACAAGGCGTTAATAGCCGAGCTAGCTCTAGCCAAAGAAGTGAAAGCCAAGCATATCGTCGTCTGCAGCGACTCCCAGCTCGTGGTCAATCAAGTCACAGGCGAATACGAAGCTCGCGAACCAAATATGATTGCCTACTTGGCCAAAATAAGAGAAACTCTACTCAACTTCCAGTCACACTTCATCAAGCAAATCCCGATATCGGAGAACCGTGTACATAGAGAAACAGTGATAATACCATGAGAACTGTGTACATAGAGAACCTGCCTCGGCCTAGCATTCTTGGGGGGGCAGAGGAGGTCGCTTCTATCGTTCAAGCAGAGTCGAGCTGGATTGATTCGCTTGCGAGCTTCCTGCTACACGGGACCCTCCCTGCAGACCGCAATGTCGCCATAAGGGTAGAGCGTCAGGCGGCCAAACACGTCATGATAGATGAACGGTTGTACTGAAGATCTTACACGCTCCCCTACCTGCGCTGCCTGCGACCTTCTAAAGCCGAGCTCGTGCTCCGCAACACTCACGAGGGACTGTGCGGCGGACACTTGGGGGGCAGAGCCCTCGCCCAAAAAGCGCTACGACAGGGGTACTATTGGCCAACAATAAAAGCAAATGCGATCGAGCTCGTCAGAAAGTGTGACAAGTGCCAAAAGCACGCCAATATCCACCATTAACCTGCCGTCGATCTGAAGTATCTCACCAGCCCGTGGCCTTTTGCACAGTGGGGGATCGATATACTCGGACCGTTTCCACTAGAAACAGGCTAGAGGAGGTAGCAGTTGATTATTTCACTAAGTGGGTAGAAGTCAAACCTCTCGTAACAATCACAGCTCAAAACGTACAGAACTTCTTTTGGAAAAGTATAGTGTGCCATTTCGGGTTACCTCGGGTATTGATCTCTGACAACGGTAAGCAGTTCGAGGACATTAACTTCCAAAACTGGTGCCAAGACATGGGAATTCGACAGAACTTTACCTCAGTCGCACACCCTCAAACAAACGACCAAGCAGAAGTCACGAATAGAGCTATCCTCCGCGGATTGAAGGCACGCCTAGACCGAGCTAAAGGACTATGGGCAGACGAGCTACCCAGTGTTTTATGGGCTTATCGGACCACAGTGAAGACCGTTACACACGAAACCCCCTTCAACCTCACCTATGGTACTGAAGCAGTCATCCTAGCCGAGATCAAGGTTCCCTCGCTACGAATAGAAGCGTATGACGACAAGGCAAATGAAGATGAGCTACGCACCAACCTCGACCTGCTTGACAAAGTACGAGACCTCGCATATATTAGGACCGCGGCCTACCAGCAGAGAGTAGTTCGGTACTATAATGCCAGGGTCAAGAAGCGGAACCTCCGCGTTAGCGACCTGGTCCTTCACAAAGCGAGTGGTCGGGGAAGGAACATACGATCTCGAAACCCTAGAAGGGAAACAAGTACCTCGGGCATGGAATATTGTCAACTTAAGGCAATATTACCTATAATTACTGAGTAGGCCACGAGTCACTCTAAGAGCCTAAGGGCCAAAACGCCGAGCTAACGTAGACCTCGGTGCGATAAGACCCAGTCGCCTCCATGGCATGGGCAAACCACTGAGTAGACCATGAGTCACTCCTAGAGCCTAAGGGCCAAAATGCCGAGCTAACGCAGACCTCGACGCAATAAGACCTAGTTGCCTCTATGGCATGGGCGAACTCCAAGAGTGAACTATGAGTCGCTCCCTCAGCCTAAGGGCTAAAATGCCGAGCTAACTAAGACCTCGGCATTGTGAAAGACCTAACCGTTTCATCGGCAATGGGTAAGTATTAATACTAAAGGCATAGGCAGCTTTGGCATGAGCCCTATAAAGCGTAGATCGCCTCGGTATACAAGTTGAATTCGATACGGGACAGCTTGAGCTCACTATGATAACCACCTCGGGGTATACCATAAAAACTACCTCAAGTATGGAGGAACAACTCGGGGTGACAACTACCGAAAGATCCTACTTCGTACGTGTAGCTCTAACAACTCGAGTGATAAAATCGCTTCGGTAGAATGTAAAGAGCACACAATACTTAGCAGAAAAAGATAAGACATTTCATTACTAGTTTCTATAAACAAAAAAATAGGCTTAACCGCCCGGGAAAAATTCAACAGAAAACAAATAAAAAGTAGGGCCCAACCGCCCAAGAGAGTTAATAAAAAAAGAGATATTTAAAATCGGGTTCTAACACCCAGGAACCACCAGAATCCATTCAGAAAAAGAAAACAGAAGAGCAGGAACCGGCCTCAGGGATCCATCTCCTCTACATCCTCGTCATCCTCCGTAGAGTCAGGCTCCTCCTCCTCTGCTAAGTCCGCCGTCTCTGAATCCATACCCTTCATTGTTATACCATCAAGGTTGAGCCCGGAGAACTTCTTTCGGACCAGCCAACGGCAGAGTTTAAATCCATAACGGTAGGAGCTCAAGCCGTACTCCACCTGGAGGTCGTGGTACTCCTGGGAGTCCTTGAAGTCCCACACCGCCTTAGCTCGCTCAACCTCCACCATGGTGTCGAAGTTCTGAGTCCGATCCTGAAGCGTGGACTCCAAGTCCCAGACCTACTGAAGAAGCTCTCTCTCCGCTGCCACCCTCGACTCCTCCTCTTGGTAGCGAGCGCTCTCCTCAGATAGTCGGGCGATCTGCGCCTCCTGGTCTCAGAGGAGCAGCTCCTGGGCCTCGCTCCCCATTCGAGCCTGAAGGACCTCACCTCGGGCCCGGTCGAGCTCGCCTTGGAGCTTCTGCATGGTTGACCTCTGAGCGAGAGCATCGCTGGAGTGAATGTTGGTCTAGAGGGCCATGGCGTGGATGGCGGAGTTCACCTGCCAACAAAAGGCCGAGGTCAAAAAAAGTAAAAAGAAGAAGAAGAAGAAGGGAAAAGAAGAAAAAAGTAGTCACTTACCACTATGCAGTGAGCGGAGGCTAGCCTGGCGAGCTACTTGGGGTCCATCCCTCCCCAGTTGGCGACCTCCTCGTGGGAGACCGCCTTTCGGCTCCTTTGCGAAGCCACGGTGAAGTCAGTGACGCTTTCCCACCCCCCGGTGGGAAACCGCGGGAAAGCAAAAGGGTGGGACTGCTCAGGCGGAGGGAACTGCCCTTGCGCCGGGATCTCGTGCTCTTCTGCACCACCTTCCGTGGCCACTCCCTCGAACGAGACCGATGGGACCTCAGGCGGTGGAGAAACGAAGGCTGGATCACTAGCCTCGAACTCAGCGCTCCCGGAAGTGGAAGCTCGGTCAGGGCGCGACCTCTTCGCCCTGCGCTTCTGGTTGCTGGGCAGAAGGCGGCGTGCGTCTACACCAGACATGATGGCTGCCAAAAATCACAAGGCATTAGTCTAGTAAAAAAAAACTTTTTTTACAAGGCATTGCGCGACCTAAAAGGCAACCTACCAGGGATCAGAAGGAGAGACCAATCACCCCGCGGCAAGAAGGAGAGACCAATCACCCTCGCCTCGCAGCCTGCGGGTAGGTTGGGGACCTCGCAGCCGGTTAGGCCCACATCACCTCAGCACTCTCAGTTCGAGCTCCCGCTCACAGAAACCAGTTTGAGGTCCTAGCCGCAGATTATAGGCAGAGCCCTTGAACTATTCTCCTATTGATATTGATATGATATCTATGCTATTCTTGTTTTGTTATTTTTTTCTATACTAGTTTTGTAGTCCAAGTAAATCATAGACTGGTGCAAAGTCCTCAAACTGTATTAGAAACCACACCAAACCGTAATAAAATGGTTTGGTTTGGTTTCTATGCCAAAATGGTTTACTTTGGTTTGAGAATTTCCCAAAATGTAATTTACTGGTTTGGTCTAAAAAATTCTCCAAACTGCATCAACCCAAACCATGAACACCCCTACATAGAATGGCAAAAAGTCTCCAAACCATATTAGAAATCACACCAGACTGTAATAAAACAGTTTGGTCTGGTTTGAAAATTTTCCAAATCACAATTTACTGGTTTGGTATGAGAAATTCTCCAAACTGCACGAGACTAGACCACGAACACCCCTACCCACCACCATCCCGATCACAACCGAAGACTAAATCCTTGTCTTCTTTTGTCTTCCAGAGCTTTACTCGGTGGCGATTCCTCATGCTGAAATTCCTAGTCGTCCATCATTATATCTTACTGAACGAGTTAGACCTACCTCCTTAAAATTTTGATATTTTCATGATGAACAATGTCTAATATTTAAGGAAGAAAATGATGAACAATGTTAAGAGTAATTTTGATATTTTAAAAAGTTTTAAATGACATATATCATTATGTAATATATATAAATGATAATTATTAATTAAGAATAGATACTAAATTAACACATTTTAAAAGTTTAGATACTGGATTGTCACGTTTTAGTACGAAGGCAAAGGTAAGAATAAGCCTAAATCACAGTTACTAATATGCAACTTTCCCTATTAATTAAAACTACAAATTTGACTTTCACTAAACACTCGTCTCAAACTATTTATATTTTTATTCATTGTGGCTCAACATCCGAAACATTTTAAGCATGCCAACGTCTCTTCCATATAAAATCCGAGGCTCGTCGTCATTTTCACTTCTTACCTATTTTTTCCAATTTTGTTCTTCTCTCTGGAACAAATAAAATAAAGTCGAACAAATTTTTAAAAAGAAATGAATAGAAACTCATAACTGACATCCTTCTCAAATCTCTAACTTCTCGTTTTCTCTTCTCCACCTTTTCGATTCCGTGCGTCAAAGTTCGGATCGGAGAAGAGAAGCCATGGTCGAGACCAGGCGAAGCTCGGCTTCATCGAAGCGTTCTGTTCCGCCTGCAGGAGCTTCTTCTCTGTCGAATGGCAAACGCTTGAAGGTATGTATTAGGGTTAGGGTTAGGTCAAGGATTTGATTTGCTCTCCACCTTTTTTGTCGACTTTTAGCGTTGTCTGTGTTGGTGGTGGTGATGATTGGGGTTGAGGGGTTCTGTTTTCGTGGTGTTTTTATTGAATTTGATTGGAATTGTAGGTGGCGGAGGCATCGTCATCGACCAACGAGATTCCTTGTGTTACGCCAGTTGAAACCCTAGGTTCGTCAAAAGAATCAGGTTGTGAATCGCATGACCAGGAAGTTCGACTCTCTGATCTATCCGCTTTCGGTCCCTCCAAGGAATCTGATGACTGCGATGCTACTATGCTGGAAAAATCTCCGGATAGAAACGGAGAAGGCGAGGTTTTGGCTCCGCCGTCGGCTACAGGTTGAATCTTCTGAGCGTTACGCTGATTATCGATTTCGTTTCCTTTTCTTTATCTTTTCTTTCTATTTTTTTGGCCTTCTTTGACATTATATTGATTTTTGGATTGTATTCTTTGTCGGGTTAAGGAGGGCCTGCCATTGAAGCTGATAATGCGGTGGAGTTGGTTGGTGCAGCAATGAATCGAGCGAGGAAACGATCAACAAAGTCCCGCACAAAGGTTGCATGGGGAAGGCTTCTTTCTCAATGCTCGCAGGTTGGTGGGTTTGCATGTTTCTGTTGCCCATTAACATATTGGTTCGCATCGTCAATTACTCAATTTATGCGTTTGTTGATGAGCAGTGGTTTTTATTCTCTTTTTTGGGCGCGTCTGTATGTTAGGGAGGGAGGAGTGTTGCACGACAACTCTCTCTCGAGTTAGATTTCCTTATTGGGTTTAAAAGTTACTGCTATCCGATCGTGAAACTTTTCCTAAACTTTGCATTCGGACCTCCTTTGCCCACAGAGTATTTTTTTTTTCTTTTTTTACTGTTAGGGGACTAACATCGCATGTTGCCCAAAGATACTAACCAAGGGACAATTCTTTCCGTATCTGTCAGAAACATCTGAATAAAACTCAACTGTTTAGATTAAAAATCTTCATTATAGTTGGGAATTTTTTTGGTGTTAAATCTGTCTGAGGTTTAATCTTATATCAGTAGGTGTTCATGGCTTAAGAAATATCTCAATTAGTTTGATATTGCTATAATCAAGGTATAAATACCTTAGGGAAACCTGGAATAGGTCGTGGTATGGATGTGGGCTGTAATTCATTACTTGAATGGTTGGATTGGGCAAGGATGCTGCCTTTAAGAGCCAAATATTTTTTATTCAACTAAAAGGAAGTACCACTTGTTCTGGAGTTTATTGAAGTCTCACCAGTCTCAAGAAGCTCTTGATATTAGGTATTAGGTATATGAAAAGTCCTAATATACTTGAAGCATTCACAGGTTTATCTCTTAGAAATTTTGATTCTTTCCTAGTGCGATGAACATATGATCTCCTCTCTAAATAGGAACATAGAGACTGAAATATAATCAACAATGATGAAATCTAATGAAGTAGATAAAAAGATTGATCTTAAAAAAGTGGTAGATGAAGAAGTAGAGGATGGTGAAAAATTGGGCCCATTTCTTAGAAAGAGAGAAGCATGCCAATATAGTGTTCATGGAATTAGACATGTAGGAAAGAATGAAAAGTTTGGATTCTGTATCTATAGAATCCAGTTAGCTGTGTTTAGTAGTGTGAGGGATGAAGTCGATGTCAGGAAATTGTATTGAAGTCAATGTTAGGAGGATAGGGAAGATGGAGGAACGAATGCAGGTGTTGGAAGTGAGCTTAGTAGGAAGGTTTGTTGGAGTGAATTTGGAATTGGAGAAGGTGAAGGTTTGGACGACGATCGAGTGGGGAAAGGAGAAGCTGATGGGAGTAAGGAAATTGAACGGGGTTTGTTTCTGTTCATGTTCCACAACAAGGAGGTGGTGGCGCTAACTTTGAGGCAAGAGTCATCGAAGGAGAGAGAGCTTGACCTCCGGCTGGATTGGTGGTTTTTGGTGGCTGGTGCTGTCTGTCCAAAGGAGGACAGTTGTGGGTAGATGTGGTTTGTATCCCTCTCTCTGCACGCTTGGAGTATAGCCACCTTCAAGATGATAGGAGGCTACTGCAGGGGGTTCTTGCAGTTCGATGACTAGAACAGATCGTAAGTTGGAGACGTGGGGCCAACAACAG